>CAUJRU010000236.1:200815-362375 GCA_963277665.1 Viscum album
GTGGTTACGGACTGTCATTAGTTGGTGGTGAATCATCCGAAGGTGGAGAACAACTTCATTCAATAAATTGACTAGTAGTGGTTCGACTACTATAATTTTGGTTTTCTTGGTTGTTGTAAACCATTCAAATCACCTTAATGATATCATATTAAAGATATTATCATTATGAATTTCTTAAAATCATTTATCATGAACTAAGAGAGAGTTTATCTTACACAATCCTAAATATTTAAAAATTTATTGGGCTTCATTGGTGGTTTTCATAGTATTTCGTGTTGGAAGAGTGGATCTAATCAAAGTACGGTTATCCTTATGTGTTAATATGGTTCCAGTGTAGTAATTATACGTAAAGATTATTTTCCATTGGTCATTTACTTTTACATGACCTCCTAAATTATGTTATTCTTCACTTAGTCAATGATTTTATGTGGACATTGTGGAATTGTTCATGTTCCCCAATTATAAATATGGAATATAAACTATCATTTTATTCATCATTGGAATAAAATTTAATAATGATGAAGTTATATCTAACTTTTATTTAGGTATATAGATTATGTTTATAGGGTAATAGTATTTTTTTTAGATCTGTTTTATGCCGATATTCGTGATAGGGCACAATAGATGAAATTTTCATTTGATGGTTTTAAAAATGAAGGTCTCTAGAAGTCATGTCTGGGATTTATTGTCCAGTCTTGTAGTAAAAATTAAATTTCATTCAGAAATAATTGAGGTTAAGTATTTATTACACCATCCATCTAATCCAAGAGTTTGAGAATGTTCATTCTAAGGTGGTTGGACATATTATTTTTCTTGTTTAAGGGATACAGTTGATTGAAAAATAATTAATGAATACGATCAAGTAATAGCTGGTGTATTGCAATGGTCAGATGTGCCTCCCAAATTAATATTGTGAAACCAATTTATGTTAGTTCAATTGGGTTTTGATCATTTCACAATAATGTGGTCACTGATATGACATCTGATGAAATTGGGTTCACATTTCTAAGTAAATCATTCTTGGAGATTCCCAAGAAAGCTTAAAATGTTTATAATATGAAATTATAAAGGTGGATGTGTCATTTCTCATAATTTAATCTTTATATTTTTAATCACTAGGATTTCAGAGCATTTCTTTGTTTAAAGAAATGACTATGTTATCATGTTTCTAGAAAAATGGCCTCGGTTAAGTTTCAATTTATTGTTATAGTAGGAAAAATATAATTGGATCAGGTATTAGTGGATTATTAACAAAATGATTTTGTATTTAATGGAGGTGTGTTGAGAAATTTGAAACACACATGCCTATTTGAATGAGGTTTCAACACAAATTAGGTTGAGTTACATTTTAATGGTTATTGAAGGTCGCTCGGTAGTTAGATGTTATATGGTGGGGAGGTTGTAATGAGCAATGTTTTGAGGCAAGGTATAATTCAAATGCAATTTGAATATTTGAATTTAGATGATTTTATATTCTATGAACCGAGATTCATAATTTAATTTCATGATTTTAAACACTTCAATCCCTTATTTTGAGGCCTGGTAGTGGCCTAAGAGGTTTGATGGGTGTGTTATTGGTTATCGAGAGCATTAAACCATGGAAATACAATGATTTAGTGTCTTGATCGAGGTACATGGTTAATTTGAAACACTATGTACCTAAGTAAAAAACTAAGCTCCGTATATCATAGGTGAATAAGTTCCCTAAATATTTTGCATTCCATTTGACCAAACTGTTCACATATGCCAATGATGTTATTGTATCTTAGGTAGTATGCTTGAACCATTCATCAAACGGCTGGAAAAATATTTGGTCGTACCATGCTTCCAAATTATGTGACCAGTTGATTAGGTTAAAATGACCATTTCTGCCATATTGAATCATTATGCTTCATTTTGAACTTCCTTCTCCTTCTAGAAGCTATACTAGGCTATCCTTGATTTTTGGGATTTTCCTCTAATGCCAATCATAGGATTCATGTTATCTCCTCCATCAAAAGTCTAAATCGAATGATATCAATAATTGTGTCCCTAGATTGATAAGATCCCAATTACAACTCAATAAATATTTATGTAATCTTGTATTGATCATGTTATCATTTTGTGAGCTCATTTACCATATTTTCATTATTAATTATTATTTCATAGTATAATTCCAAACCAGAGTGAATTAGTTGTTGATATTGGATGAGTGGAATATATTAAATATTATTTTGACATCATATGAATTATCCTTAAATTATATTCTTTTTATAAAGATAATTTTCACCCTATGTTATGAATACTTCCAAAATCATCCTTCAAAAATAATTCATTGAACGAAATAAGTAGATACATCTTATATTATGCATGTTGAGATGTAATAAATGAATAGAGGATGTAAATCTTAATATTATACACCCCATGGGTGATATTGATTATTATCCCCCATTATATTTAAATAAATTCATGTTAAAAAATTCTTCTAAGTGTTCAACCTTGGTAGATAATGGAAGTACACATTGTAGATCAATTTATTATTTTGTCCTGGAAATTCATGAGTTTAATGAAGAAAATTTTTGACTGATTTCCAAGTTGTAAATTATTATAAAATGCATATTTTAATAATAATGAGCTACAATTGTTGAATTTTATGACTAACTGTGAAAATTAATTGTTTATGAACAATTCAATGTTTTAAATAAAAAAAACCTCAAACTAGGTATTCTCTCTGAAAATTACAATGTTATATTTAGTGAATTGAATCTAAATTGGTTATAAAGAATTATGAAATTTGTATAATTTTGTTAACATTTGAAACAAAATTCATGTTTAGGAACATGGCCTCTATTTTGTTCTACATGGAATTTCCCAAGTTGTTAATTTGATAATGTACTGTAGAACCCCATTTTCAAGTGAATCTGCAAACAATATAAACAATATTAGATATAAATGTAAAATAAATTGAAAATGATGCTAAAAAACCAATACATTAATATTATATTGTTATAAATTGAATTTATTTCTTATTAATTGTGATTTCCCAAGTAGGTAAATCCCAAATTGACAAATGACACCTCCTAAGTGTCTCTTGAATCTAGAATATTGAATATCCAAGCTTGAGTGGATGAAATGGATTTTTCTAAATAGTTTGTAATGTCTATGAAATAAATACATCCTTAAATGAATTGAGATGATTAATTGAAATTAAATTAATTTTGGTGGTATAACCCTACCACTTGTTATTATTAAATGATCATGACTTATATTAATTGTTATAATATGTGTGGCTAGCTATAATGTCATTATAAATATAGAAAATTGACTGTAATTCCTCATTGAATCAGTAATTATTGTTTTTATATGTTTAAAACTTAAATTGGTTGTGTAATGGTGGTCATAGATCTATTGGACATTTCCTAAAATCAATCCCCTTTTCGACTTGTCTCATGTCACGGCATATCACGCTATTGATTTAATATAGGGCATTGGGTTGAGGCACTATTATACCAATTTAGAGTGTACATTATGGCTCAGTCACTACTTAGAGTATAATGCATGAAATCTCACAGTAAATTGTTGTGTAGTTAATCTATGGGAGATATCTTAATATTATAGGCTTATTCAAACTTGTTATAGACAGATGAGTTACACCCAATCCTTCTATCATCTAGTATTCTTGGTACATAGACACTTACAATTTGACATACATGGGACTTATATATGAATGTGATATATAACTATGTAATACACATATATATTACTACTTCATATTTATGGTTACGGACATGACACTTAATATTTCTATGGTATGAAGAAGGTCAGGACATCAGGTGTCCCTTATGAACATGAGAGTGTGGTTGTTTATTTATTCATGTTTTTTTCGGTCTTTATACATGTACAATACTTTAAAATAAATTTCAAAGACATGATTTAGTGGTAATAACCATGGGTGGAAACATAATTGGAACCATATCTCACACCGTACTCACGCCACCATTTCATCAGGGTACCTGAGTAGAGGTTACCTTCATAAGACAATGGTTATTACATATATTGATTGCTTGTACATGGGAGTCAAGAGCACATAACTAGGATATAATGTATGATGATCATGGAGTTTTTCAATGGGGATTTTTATTTCTTTTCTATATTTATTTACTATATGGTATCATGCTTCTTTCATTATGTCTACTATTTTTAGTTTAGGTATCATCATCATGACTTGCATGAATTGTTGAATATTATTGTTGGCCATCTTTTGAATTAAATTGTTATTATATTAATCCATTTACTAGTCTTAATATTACATGTTCATCTAATATTATCTATTTTTTATATCTATTATACTATTGTGAAACACTATCATTAGGGTATTGTCTCCCCAAGGTACAATTTTTACAAACTCACAGCTAGTCGAAAGGCACTGTTATATGAGGACCCACGTATGAGTCCATGTGACCCTCCAATGTAGCTACCATCATATAGGTCACCTGGGATAGGATTGTACACCACATTTCCCCAAATTCTTCTCCCTCGTCAGACAGATGCATCATTCCCTCTCTATTTTTTATTTTCTCAGGGGTGTTATACCATGATATGTATCCTTTAAAGGTAAATTTTAAACTTTTATAAAATTAAATATTTTTGTTATCTAAATTAATAAATCAATTTAGTTTTTTACTATCAATTTTGATAATAATTTAAAATATATAATGGATTTTTAGGGTAATGAAATTCAAAATAAATTGGTAATTAAATGTTATTATATAACAATTATTTATATGAAATTTTTTTGTAGTTGATTTAGTAAACCAGTTATGAAAATGAATATGAATTTCCAGGAATTTATAATATTGATTTTTAAATGGATTAATATATTGAATGGGAAAATGGTCATTTATTATAAAAATAACATTTAATTAAATATTATAGTGTTTAAATAAATGAATTTTTGGTTTTAAAGGTAGAAACATTGTTTTGAATAAACTTATCTATGATTTCAAGGAATAATTAAATAGATTTATTGTAGAGTTTCAGTATGTTTTTTTCTTTAATAATTTAGTATATGAAAATAGTTCTATATAAGATTTCAGGAAAAGAATATATGATATTATAGTATTTGGTATATATCATGTTCATACATATTTGAGAAGGTGTGGGGTTATCCATTATGTGATGATAGAAAATCATTTTTTGATACATTTTTATTTCACCTTAAATTCTGGTGAATATGTATACCATGGGCCTTTCATTTCATAGGTATTATTCAACGTTAATTAGAGTGTTAAATTTATTTCTGTATAAGAATAGTTCTCTTATGAATGAAGGTGTTGGGTGATTACCTTGATTATTATAGATGTTGATAAAATAATTTTACAGATTAATTTTCATAATTATTTACCATAACTATTATGGGTTGAAAAGGGAAAATTTAGTCATCGATTAATTTGTTTGGGAATATAAAATATTCATCTTATTATTTACAAAATAACAAATTATTATTATTCCAGATAGATAGTTTTTTTATTTTTTTGATATATTGTGTATCATATGAAATTTATTGATTGTCAACCATAAAAATATTCTTATTTAAAAGATAAATATATTTGACATATAAAATATTAGAAGATAGTGGAATAATTATATAAATTTAATTATTATATCATATAATTATACATGTGGTATAGATTTTATTATGAATTATTATACTCTTCGATATTCCTATGAAATTTTTGACTACTAAATGTGGTTGATTGCATGTAGTGATTAGTGAAATTGTTATAGGTTGAATCAGAATATTATGGGATAATAATGATTTGATGTCCATGTTTACTAATTTTTTTGGACATTTTATTAATGCAAGGTATTTTCGGTTTTTAACAGAAATGAATATAGGTTTTGCGTATTGTTGGAAATTTTAAATATACATACATTTGATAAATATACTATTTTTGAACTAATGGTTCACTGGATGTTTTTAAAAAATATATATATATGGATTCCCCAATATTTAAGGATCTCAAATAATCTATTGAAAAATAGAGTAACATGAGATCCAATTTCACTACATTTATCAATATCAATTTTATCCATTCATTATATAAAATTACTAGGTTCTCGAGGATGTGTCACAATCTGAATACAATGTGACCATGTATTGAGTAATTAGATTTTTACAAAAAATTATACATTATAGTAATAATTAAATTTAAATAATGAATAATTATTTTCGAGGATGTTAGAAATCTAATAAAAAATAACTTTTGTTTTCCATCATATTTTTGACCACCATACTTCTTAAAAAATATAATATTTAAATCCCAGAGTAGTATAGACATGATTACCATAGGATTTTCCAATCATTCCATCCCATTGTAAAATGTGAACATGTTTTGGAATAATAATTTAAATCTCTTGGATTTTTCGTCACCCTTAATGGAATTATCTTTAACATAATTCTATGATTATGAGTTTTGTTTGTGTATTTATTTTATTCATATAAAAATTATTTTTTATTAACATAATAGAATAAATATATATAAAAAACATGATGCATGCCAATTTTATGAAAGAGAGAATAAAGATGTAGTTATAGAGGTCATCATGTTTACAATATAGCTTGGAGACAACCCTTCTAAAGTCTGTTATTTAATTTTTTTATTTTTATTATTAAAGAAATATTATACCTAATGATATTTAAGAACATTTTATTTTTCAGGGAATATATCAATTCTATAAATATTTGTATATATACGATGAAAAATTGAATATGCACAATGATTGAGATTATGCTATAATAAATGGATCTTTTGAAATGAAAACCATTATAAAAGAATATGGGGAACAAATTGAATAACAAACTATAGAAATTGAATATGACCTCTGTGTTTGTCTATTGTTTTTTAGATGTTAAAATGTTTTTCTAAGAGACCAATGTATACATATTTTACTTAATACACAACATTGTCAAATATATTGTTGTTATAAAATTTTATAGCTAGAAGAAGATATCATTAAACTGGTTTTATATAACTACTTATTATTAGAAATTATATTCTACCAGATAAAAATGGTATTTATTTTAAAAAATATGATTCTACAAAAATTCTTCCTTCAATAGGAATTATATATAAAAATATAATTCTTATCCATGTTTATTTAATATTTTTTTGTATAGACCGTGAATCAGTTATAAAATTCCCTATTGGTTACATGAATCAACGCAATAAATTTAAATGAATTCCTTCAAAATAAGTATTGAAATTACCTTTAATTTCACAATTATAAAGAACATATGGATGATATGAATTCATGAGATAATTACATGGAATGAAGATGCAAGAATTAAATATAGGTAACTATATCACCCAAAATATAATCCGCAGATGTGGAATATTTTTATGAGTATCTGAAATTGGGAAATGAGATTAATTTTTTTTTCATAAATTTCATATAGATTGAATAATTATTTTTTATGTATATATTTGTACTCATATTTCATGGCCTATTATGTTTAAAATATAAAAATTTTATCCATTATCATGAATGAAGTATAAATAAATTATGTTGTCACTACATATATCTAGACCAAGAGAAAACAATAATGACATTGTTGTCTGTTTGGATACATTGATATATGACCTATATTTAATGTGGATACAGATGATACAATGTATTTTTCTCATAGAATGAATGATTTCACATTAATGTCCATATTGAATGGGATGATAAATGACATTCCAGTTAATTGAAAAATATTAGGCTATATAATTAAAATAATGATTGGGTGTACCTAATTTTATGAATAAACACACACAGTTTAGTTGGAAAATTCTTAAAATGGTATTTTTTAGGACATACAATATTTATATCTCGGTGATATAAATGTTTATCCCAAACAAAAAAATATTATGATAAAATTAAACAAGGTAATACACAATCTTCACTAACTGGTGATCAATTGTTCAATAAATTAAAAGTCATTTAGAATATTTTTGGAATATCTTTTTCCAAAAAACCTATAAAATAATGATGGAAAATGATATGAATTTATTTTTAATTATTGTACTAAAAATTTTTTGCACAAAAAAAACATTCTTGATGTCATGAATGTAGGGTAAAATGGATCTAATAGTGATATTGGATCATTAGTAAATTTTCCTAAAAAAGAAATGTTAGTATCAGTGATAGGACCAATAGTATTTTCCAGATGATAATGGAATATTTTCCACCAGTTAAGGGTAAATGGCCTAATTTAATTCATCCAATACCTTTAACTAAATTCGGATAAGAACAATTTTAACTCAACAGTTTCCCCAATAGTGTAAACATTTTAGAGGGATGTTCCTGAAATATTATTACATTCATTACAGTATAAAATATGATGTTATGGGGTTCAAAATAACATGGATTTTATCTTTTAATTAATGATTTAATATGATTTGAGTTATGTCACCCCCTATTTTTTCTGTCTTTTTTTGATCTGGTTAATTAGAAATATTGTTCTCATTTCATGGGTCTTGGGTGAGATTAATTTTGAGTTTTGAATTTTCAGCTCTATCTAATCCCCCTAATTTGGGTTCTGAATTTCTTGTTTATGATTTTTTTTGGAGAATGGGTTGTTATTTAGGGATTTGGGCCAACTGTGAGATCATTTCTTGATTTAAAAACCAAATTTGTTTCTTTTATAACATCTTCATTTTTTAATAATTCTCATTCATTCAACTTCCCACATGGCCTCCACTGATATATTAAAACTACCATTTTTTTTGTACCTACTTATAAATTTATAATCATGGTGAATTTGGGTTACTTATTTTTGTATTAGGCTATCCTATGGGCCCATTTCCAGTTTAAAAACCATAATTTGTTTATTTTATATGATTTTTCAGTTATTAAAACTTCCATTAAAAGAAAATATAACTAGCCCCTCCCCGATTATCATGTTTACCAATTTGGAGAACATTTGAATTGATTATTATGGTGAATGTTCTCTCATTTTCTAAAAACATCCAGAATTAAGAAACTAAATTGTTTCATCCATAAGTTAATAAATTCATATTATTTTTTCCACAAATATTATTTACACAGTTCGTCCAAATCATATGAGACTCTTTATGATATTCAAAGATATTCAAGTTTCTCTATGGGTGCAATCTAGTGGAAGACAATGAGTTTTCATGGTGGCAAAGTGAGATTCCGTATCCTTGTCCCTTCCTATTCCTCCTCATTTTATTATTTCTTCATTTTATATTTTTCCCTAGTCATGTTAGACATAGGGTTCTATTATCCCCTAATTTTTTATGGGGGTTTTTTTCGTTTGGGGATGGAGTTCATAGGTTTAGGGTTTATAAACCATCATATGGTGATATTGGGTTTGCGTTTCAATTACGCCAAGGATTTGAGGTATGATATCATTTGTACAAGACATTATCATTTACACTTCATCATTTTCAAGTAGTTATAAACATATTTATATGATATTTTATACTGTGACAAATATGTTTTAATTTTTGTTTTGCAAATGATGTTTTATCCCTTATTTTGTAAATAATATAGTTATTTTTGTACAAATGTGCATTCCTCTTGTTTGATAAATTAATCCAAGAGCATAAACAATTGTTTTATGGTATTTTGTATATGTTTCTGTATCTTGAATAAATTTATGGCATGAAAATGGTATTTTATCCCTTTATTAGATCATAAAATAATTTTTTTTGTTAAAGAGTGCATACCACATGTTCGGTAAATTGCCCAGTTGGCATTTATGTGTCTAGTGCAATTTAAAATGATTTGGATGGATTAATTAATACATCATTCAAATTAATTTTGTATTGGATACATTTATGGCTTTCCAATTTGAATTTTATTTTACAATCAAATGGGTTTTGGTTTACAACATGTTTTGTCCTTAGTTACCGAAAAATGGCTGGGTTTACATCCTTATGAAAATATTTTCCTTTTGAATATGTAATCTGAGTGTTTCAAGAGATTTATGAATGTAGTTTCCTACTTTAAATGGCGTGTATAACCCTCATGAATAAAATCGAAATGTTAAACTTTGTCAAATGTTATTTTTTAGAAGATGATTATAGGCTCGTTTGGCCTTTTCTAAAAATTAAGATTGATTCTTTTACATGTATATAAAATGTTGTGACAATTGGGATTGTTTTATGGTCTATTAAATGGTTTTATTAAATGTTTTTAGGGCAGAAAAATATGGTGGGATTTGGTTTTTTTATGTTTTTATTTTTAAAAGAGTGTTTCTGAATGAGTTTTTGGTTCAAAGCCTCAATACACTCATTGAAATTGTTTTACGAATATTTTTAGTGGTTTATTGATTCTTGATAGAATTGTGAAGAAAGTATATGGGATATTTGTGTGGTTACGGTATGCAAATGGATTTTTTATTTGAATTTTGTATTTTATAATATGTGTAACTTGATTTAGCACTAAAGGGAATCCCGGGTATCGAGGTGGGTGGATGTGTACAAGTATGCTAGTGATCTCGTGGGGTTTGGACCTTGTTTGATGTATCAAGTTTGATGATGACAACACTAACTAAAATATGATTACTATGATGTTTGTAGACCACTTGGTTATGGGTAATCTCCCTACTAGTGGATCATGTGCACGATAATTGATATTTTTTATGGATACTTTCACCATGATAAGAGGTACTAGGGGCTGGCAACTAATTAGTACATAGGGGTGTTCCCATGACCTCTGCTCATTGGATATTTTGTACTCTCCATTTTCATATAGTGTGTTTGGATTGTAAATTCTTAATTGTGTGTGATTTATTTTAACGATTAAATTCTTCAAATAATCCCTCTTGTAAACAAGTTTCATTTTGATGTTGCACCACATTGAAAACTTTTATGAGCATTCTGGTTTAAAAAACATGCAGGTTTATATCTGGAGAATTTTTTATAGAATTGGAACATTAATACCCTTCCCCAAACCCGTTGTATTGAGGAGGTGGTGAGGGTTACTTGGTCTTTGGTGATGTTCCCAAGGGCCAAAGTCTAGCAACAAATGCTGAGGGCTTTGAGTACAAATTGGGGAATGATTTTCCCTTAAGAAAAAACCAACCAAACCATTCAATGCCAACAACTATATGATACATGTCAATCAAAACACTTAAACTTGTATTCCCTAAGGAAAACCATTTTATTCCACAATACAACCAAAAACCAATACAACCAATACCATATCAGAGTACTATATGGAAGACTAAAAAAATGACCCAAAAAAGTCAAGACACACTCCATGGCTCTACACCAAGCTCCATGCTCCATGATCCACCCAGATATGATGATGCAACACTAAAGGAGGGCGATGAATTACATTTGACCACGTCACGGTACACTACATCGGCAAAGAATCCAGTGTTCCAAAACAAGGGGGGTGAGTACTAAAACTCATCTAGTTTCCCTCAAATGACATCCCTACACATACCACTAGGATAAAACTGTTATCACATTTATATAAAATTATTTATATAAAATGATTACAAGTGAATATACTTTCATAAGACAAACACATACTTTACAAGCCATTATACCCAACCCAAGAACCCAAGGGAAGGCCAACCAAACATGACACAAGCCAATTAATCATTCACACACTAGAAAAAAAATTTCCAACTTTCAAATCAATTGACAACAAAAAAACCTAAACAACCAAATGGTGGAGCTTCCGTCCAAAACATTCACCCATTCACACCTAGTGGTACCTCTCGACCACAACCAAATGGTAGATAATCCATCTAACCTGTTCACCATTCACAACAAGTGGCACTTCTCATCCACTTAACCTATGATGGCCGCCCTTCTGTCCACTATCCATCCCCTTTTTATAGTTGTACATCATCCCACTTCAACACAACATTCCAATCAATCACAACCAAGTATATAACCCAACAATGTCATAAAAAAATGAAATCAATCAATTCCATCGCAATCTAATCCAAATAAATAAGTCATACATTTATTGAAAACCATTTTCAATTCCAATTCACATTTCAATAAAAAGAAAATCTTTATTCAAAAGCATTTTTCAT
Organism: Viscum album; assembly: GCA_963277665.1. Taxonomy (NCBI): domain Eukaryota; kingdom Viridiplantae; phylum Streptophyta; class Magnoliopsida; order Santalales; family Viscaceae; genus Viscum; species Viscum album. The sequence goes on from CAUJRU010000236.1 coordinate 212,862, forward strand.
CAATGATTTCCCTAATAAATCTCAACAACCCATTTTAAAATCATTATTTTAAAATAAAAAACAAGAACCTTTCACCATAAAACCCCATTTTTCCCAGAACTGCCCAAAAACATCATCCAATGGATTTCCAACCAATTTCAAACCACAAAACACATTTAATTTTCCAGCACAAAAAATTAATTGATACAAAGAACCACTAGTTCTAACTATGGGTAGTAGAGTGAAGATCCACCTACCTTTAGGGTTCCAGAGAAATCGACCCATGAGAAACCACACCTCCAATCTAGCGAACGCAACTCTGAAACCTCTCTAGACCCCCTTCTCTAACATTCACAAGCCTTAAAATTATCTTCATAGGAAACCACAACCCAATATCTACACACAACAAGTCTAGATCTAGAAAACCTTGAAAGAGGGAGATGAGGATCTAGAGGAAACAACAAGAAAATCAAGAGGAAAGATATACCTAGGAGAAACCACCTTCAAATCCCTTTGAATAACTTCAAAAATGTGTGGAAGAGAACCCTCACCGCTGAGAAGCCAAAAACCCAAGTAAGGCTTGAGTTGGAGGAAGATTCGAGTGAAATAAGTTAAGACTGAGGGTGTATGGAAGTTAAACCCTTTTTTTAAGTGGTCGCACGGTTAGCCCGCACGATTTGGCAAACCAGGTGCTAACCATGCACATGATACTACCTCGATAGAAAGGGTTTGTAAGGTTTCCTTGCACGGTTCGTCAAACTACGTGCATACCAAGTGAATCCCACTGCCTCCCCCGCCACGGTTTCCTAGAGCACCCCAATGCTATCCCTTAGCCATACTCAAACCGTGCACCCATAGAAAAGCTTCCAAACTCATCAAAATATATTCCATACTCTCCCAACCTATTCACAACTCATCCAATGCACATAAAAAACATTGAAAAGCTTAAATGATTCTACAAACCTCAAAATTGTGGTTCTACATTCTCCCCACCATTGGACATTACGTTCACGGAATGTAATGAACCCTCCCTTTGCTGAAAGAGCTCGGACCACTACTCAACTATATAATTTTCCCACTCCCAAGAATCCTCTTGAATATAAACATGTATCCACAAAAAATAATCTAAACTAATGCTTTTACCATGAAAGATGTTCTCATGCCTATCGAAAACCTATACTATCATGTGCACCAACAAGGCATACAGTTCTAGCTCGACATGATCCCATCGAATCACATGGCCACGATTCGGCTGATTCTTTTATTACTGTGACACATGAAACACATTGGGCACCGCACTAGGTGTCAAGGACAAATTATTAGCCACCTCACCAACCCACTATAGAATATCAAAAGGACCAATATAACTTAGGTATAACATTCCCTGCTTCCCAAACTGATAATGTCCAAACCTATGAGAGATCCTCCCGAAAACATGATCACTCACCTGGAATGAAAATAGCTGTCGAAGATGATCCACAAATGATTTCTAACGAATCTCAGCCATCTCAATTATCTTTTTGATCAACATGATATTCTCTGTAGTCTCCTGAACAGGGCTCGGTCCAACCATCGAGGACTCACCTTTTTCCACCCAACAGAGTGGATAACGACACGATTTCCCATACAACACTTCAAACAGAGCCATATGTAAGGAAGTATGATAACTGTTATTGTACTAAAACTCAACCAATGATAAATGATCCTCCCATGAGCCACTAAAATCTGTTACACTAGCCCACAACATATCCTCAAGAGTTTGAATCGTCCTCTCGGATTGACCATCCGTATGAGGGTGATACACCGTACTCATGGTAACATAGTTCCATGGTCTTTCTATAAGGATTTTCAGAAATGAGCTGTAAACCTCATATCACAATCAGATACGATCAAAACGGGAACACCATGCCTCTTTTCCCCCTTCTAGAAATAGAATATGGATAGGTCCTCCACTGTATGAGATTCATAAATTGGGATGAAATTTGCCAACTTCATTAGCTGATCAACTATCACCCAACTGCAATCATGATTTTTGAAAATTCTTGGGAGACCTGAGAAAAAATCCATCGCTCTATGCTCCAACTTCCAGACAAGGATTGGTAAATATTGTAACATTCTTATTGGCCTCTAATGCTCGACCTTGACCTGGTTTCAGATCAAGCATCTCGAAACAAACTCAGCCACTCTCCTTTTCATACCAGCCCACCAAAACTGTGATATCAACTCATTATACATTTTCTAAATTCCATGATGAACAACAAACCTGGAATGATGTAACACCCTAAGATGATCCTCCTGAAAAGCAATTGGTACAACCATCTGATTCTGAAAACCCAAAACTGAATCTCCATTCAGTTGCCAACACTTAATGGTATGCCCACCGTTGAGTCTCGACCCCACGGTCACACACTCAGAATTAGATAAAAGTTCCACTATAACCAAGCCATCCAAGTCAAGAATCAATAAAACCAGATCAAAGACCCCTCTATCGCACTGGTCCTCACATTCCATCTGCATATCTACTATAACCGACATAAACTACCACTGGTATGATGCCTATTTCACCACCTGAGCATATGATTTTCTATGTAATGCATCAGTCACAAAATTTCCCTTACATGGTGTGTACATCAAGTCAAAATCGAACATCTGGAGATATTCCATCAATCTGCTTTGCCTCAAGATTGAATATAGTTGTGAGAAAATGTTCTTCAAAATCTTATGATCTATATATACCATGAATTTATCACCGAAGAGATAATGATGCCACAAATTCAATTCTTGAACCACTAATGCCAATACAAAATCATGAGTTTGGTTGTTCTTCACACGAACCCTCAACTTTCGTGATCCATAAGAAACCACATGATTCCCTTGCATGAGAACTCACCCCAACACTGATCCTGATGCATCCCAATACACTACGTACCATTTTCTTGGATATGGAAAAACCATGATTGTTGTTGATGTAAGGTGACCCTTTAGCTCTTCGAAACACTGCAGGTACTGTTCATTCCACTTGATTGGATGATTCTTTCTTGTCAAAGCTATCATCAGCAAAGCCAAACGTGAAAAATCACGAACAAAACACCGATAATACCCAGTTATAATAAGGAAAATCAATATTTAAAATACATTCTTTTTTGGTTGACATGCGATAAAAACCTATATTTTTTCCAAATCCACTTAAACAACAATTTTAGAAATAACATGGCCAAGAAAACATACTTCATGTATCCAAAATTCACACTTTGATAATTTTGTGTACAACCGATGATCCCTCAAGATCCCTAGCATTATCTCTTTGTGCTGCTCATGCACCACACTTTTCTTTCAATAAACCAAAATATAATATACAACCACAACAACAAATGAATCCAGATATCTGGGAAATATCCAATTCATCAATGACATAAACACCTCTGGCACCTTTGTTAGTCCAAAGGGAATAACCACATTTTCCTATTATCCATATCTTCTTCTGAAATCTATTTTACGAATATCGTCTTTCCTCACCCGTAATTGATGATATCTCAACCTCATGTCAATCTTAGAGGACCACTAGGTTCCCCTCAACTGGTCAAACAAATCATCAATTCATGGAATTGGATATCTATTCTTTATAGTAACTGGGTTAAGTCTATGATAATCATCATAGAGCCTTGATGTTCCATCCACCTTTTTCACAAACAACATCTAGCGCTTCCTATGTGGATGTGCTAGGCAAGATAACCCTTTTGTTTTCTAACTCTTCCAATTGGACTTTAAATTCCTTCAATTCAGTAGTGTCCATCTGATAAGATGGAAGTGAGATAGGACTGGTCCCCAGAAAGAGATCAATAGATACTCCACTTCTCTTATGGGAGGTAACCTAGAGAATTCTTTAGGAAAATAATCCATGAACTGATCCTCCACTGTCAGAGGAACATTCTTCTCAACACCGACTACTGATTACAACGGCAACACGGCCAACCGATATGATAATGTGCCCACAACTGGTTCCAACAAACTCGTTTCACCCTGCCTTTTATACCTCTCTCATCTAAAGTGATTCCTAACGCCATCGTGTGTCATAAAATCAATTGTTCTCACTTCATAGTCAATGTCAGCATTAAATGCCACCATCCAATCCATTCCCAAGATTACATCATACCCATCCATCTCAAGCACTGAGAAATTCCACATTAATTCCACCTTTCCCTCAACGATACAACATTCTCTACATAAGAAGGCTCAACACTCTCTTTGACCCATTAGAGTTTAATGTTTTAAAACCGAGGTCATCATTTCTACCCGTAAACTCAACAAATCATCCACATGTGCAACAACAAAAATATATGAAGCACCCGTATCAAAAAAGCACTAGCATCAAGGTAGAATTTAAAACAATAGTACCTCGCATCATGGATGGTCTTGACTGATCATCCACAAAAACCTACTCAACTCCAAATATATGTTTTCCTTCCATGATAATCTCTTTATTTCCTAGATGAGGCATCATAGTATTCCGAGAATCACAACGACCCACAATACTCTGATGTCGAGGGGTAGACTTTTGTCCATGCCTCGTCGAAGAATATGATGTCTATGATCCCTCAGGAGTATCACGCACACCCAACCTAAGAGAATTACAAAAATAATGCTACAGATGCCCCATTTTCTTGCAATTATGAAATGTTTGAGGTCGTTTCAAACAATATTACTTGATGTGGCTCATCGAACCACACTGAAAACAACATAGTTTGATCTAGGTATTTGGAGGAAGATTCACCAATCCTGCTATTGGATTATTTTCCATACTCTTGCCCAGGAAATAAGTGACCCTCCTCCGCTTGAACCCATCATTAGAGTTCCCAATATTCACCATGGGTGCCACCATTCTTCCTCCGCCTGGAGTGCCCAATAGATCCCGCTCAGCCACCAAGTCTCTATTCACCATCTATGAGTAATCATTTATACATAGTACTTCTATCATTGAATAGATTTCTTACCTTAACCCCACTTCAATGATCCTTTCCACCAATGACGTGCTACCCTCCACCTCGGGTGAAAACCTCACTATGTACATAAAAATTGATGCATACTCCTTCACAGACATAAGCCCATACTTCAAACTGAAGAAATCAGTCATATGATGAATTCTGAACGTATGTGGGAAGAATTGTTTATTAATCAATTCTTCAAAGCCTTCCCATGTCATAACCTAGTCCGTGGCCACTTGGACTACTAACTCCCACCACTAAAGGGCAATATCTTCCAACATATATGTGGTCAACATCACTTTTAACTCTATTGATGTACCCAATAACTCGAAAATCATGTTCATTCTATTGAAACATGCTTCTGGCCTCTTTGGCTCTGAATCACCTTTAATGGTGGGTGGATTCTGCTTTTGAAACTAAACTGCATGATCCACATTCCTTGGTTCATCAATTTTATTTCCACTTTCCATAGCTTGTAAAGCATTCACTATGCATTTAAGTAGTTATTGGTTCACCTGAGGCTCGGGGTCTGCCATATTCTAAGCAGCCTCCTCTCGTTTGTCTCTACCACGCCTACCCGATGCAATTTCTATCCATTGAAAGCAAACATCCATGTGTCTCACTTCTGTAGACATCATTAATTCCAATTTCTAGTCACATTACACTACAGTATCGCACAAGGCTTTCTAGAAGTTCACATTTTACATGTTTCACCATTTTGAAAACCAAACCATTTTAAAGATACAATATTTATTCACATTACAATTTCAAAAATTTGAAAAACCATTTCTCAATTCATCCCAAAAATTATTATAACCCAATTAAATATGCATCCTAGAGATTTGACATTTCTACCTTATATGCCATGCACATCTCAGAGGCTACACCCATGACGATGAGATTTCAAATTCCTATAAGTGTCTCCAAAACACATATGTACCAATCTCCCTAGTAACTTGAATTCAACCTAAGAGAGTTAGGTAAAAATTCATATGCTATACATTCAATGTTTGAAAATCCCTATGCCTTGTTACCATCCCAAATCAAGGAATATACCATAATGAATGTCGACTCCAAACAACTTCTCTCAATTGAAATCTAAGGACCAAAAAAACTGAAAACTCTTGTTACACCCAACCCCTACCTCTTTGGAATGAGGAGGCGGGGAGGGTTACATGGCCTTAGGTGACGTTCCCAAAGTGCCAAAGGCTGGAAAAAATGCCGAGAGCTTTAAGAAAAAATTGTGGAATTATTTTCCCATAAAAAACAACCTAACCATCCACTACCAACCACTATATGATGAATGTGAATCAAAACATTCAAGCATGTATTGCCTAAGGACAACAATGTTGTTGAACAATACAATGAAAAACCAATACAACCAACGCCATATATGAGTTCTATGTGGAAGACTCAACAAAAGTCCTAAAATAATCCAAGACACAATCCATGGATCCTCAACAAGCTCCATGCTCCATGCTCCACCCAGACCTCACAAGGCACCAGTAAAGGATGGTGATTCCTTACCTTTTCCCATGAAATAGTATACAAAATATGCAAATAAACCAATGTGCCAAAGCAGGGGGTGAGTAATAAAACACAGTAGGTTTTCCCAAAATGAATTCCTTACACACACCACTAGGATAAAACCATAAAAAAATTTATATAAAACAATTTACATAAAATAATTACAAGTGAAACCATTTCCATATGCCAAACACACCCTAAACAAGCCATCATACCCAAACTGAGAACCCAAGGGAAAGGCCAATCAAACATTGCACAATCCATTTAATCATTCTTAGACTAGAACAAAAATTTCAAACATGCAATGCAATGCACAACAATACAACCAAAACAACCAAACGGTTGAGATTCTGTCCAACTAGTTCACCCATTCAGGCCAAGTGGCGCTTCTCGTTCACTTATACTTTGATGGTGGACCTTCCGTCGACTATCCATCAAAATTTTATAGTGGTACTTCTCACCACTTCCACACAACATTCCTATCGACCCCAACCCAGAATATAACCCATCAATGACACAACAACATTCAATCAACCTATTCCATCTCATAACAATTCACTTCAATAAATCAACCATTTATTGTAATCCATTTTCAATGTCAAACCACATTTCAATAAAAACAAAATAATTATTGAAAACCAATTTTCACCAACCATTTTCCAAAATCTATCCCAACAACCAATTTTAAAATCCACAATATGTGCCATTCACCAAAAAACATATTTTCCCCAAAATTCCAAAAACATCTCCCAAGGGATTTCCATCCAATTTCTCACAAAAAAAAATTATTTTTAGCAGAAAAAATTAATTGTAAAAAAGAACCACTAATTATAACCATGTGGAGTCATGAGAGAAGCTAATTACCTATAGGGTTCCCGAGAAATTGATGCATGAGAAAATGCACCTCCAATCTGGAGAACACACCCCTGAAACCTCTCTAGATCCCCTTACCTAAAATTCAAAATCCTTAAAATAATCATTCAAGTAAAATACAACCCTAGACACACACACAATAAGTGTAGATATATAAATCCAGGGAAGATGGAGATGTTATTATTGAGTAAACCAAAAGAAAACCAAGAGGAGAGATTTACCCAAAAGAAACCACCTTCAAACCCCTTCGAAGCTCTTCCAAAATGTGTGGAAGAGAACCCTCAACCCTTAATAACCCAAAAAACCAAGTGAGGATTGAGTGGGAGGAAGATTGGAGTGAAATAGGTTATGCTTAATAGAGCCCGAGGCATAAACACTATTTTTTATGTGGCCGCACAGTTAGCCCGCACGGTTTGGAAAACCATCTGCTAACCATGCACACACTACTGCCTCGAGAGCAAGGCTCCACACGGTTGCCTCACATAGTTTTTCACACTTTGTGCAAGCCGTGCGGGCCTATTGCCTCCCCCTACATGGCATTCTAGAGCACCCGCATGGTTTCCCTTAGCCGTTCTCAAACCATGTACCCATAGGAATTCCTTCAATCTCATCCGAACCCATTCCAAACTCTCCCAACCTTATCTCAACTCATCAATTTATCTTTAAACACATAAAAAGGAATAAAAACAGGCTGCATACCTCAAACCGGTGGTGTTACAAGACCTTATTTCGAAATCACACCTTTATATTTGTATTTTATAAATTAAATTTATGATTCTTTTATTTTAAATAGTGTGAATTGTGAAAATAATATCAGTCTAACATTCTGAGTTTTAATAATCACGCCTATAGTATTATTCTGATTTTAGCCACTGTGCAGGTTTCAGATTGAGTTCGATCGCCTTGGGTGGCGTCTGATCATTCTGCTTGAGAGTGACCAGAAGGTCACATGAAGTTATTTGGTTATCATGTTTGTTCATTTGAGTTTTTGGTTTAGTTTCACATTCATTTTCTTGTAAAAATAATGTTCAGTTATGTTTTTATTTAAATGTATTTTTTGGATGCCAATTTATTTCCACTGTTATTATTATTATTATTTATATATGGGAGAAATCATTCCCTAGTAAATTCTATTGATTCCCTTGTTGATTTTATCCATCCTAGGAGGATTCGGAACACCTCTCGGGACATGTCACTGGTTGGACCTTATGACTGGTTCATGGTCGACCCAGGCTAGTTCATTAAAAAATTGTATCAAAGGAAATCATCTCTTTGCAAACCATTTTTTAGAGAACCCTTGTTATTTGGTGGATGTCACGGTATGTGGGGTAAGATTTCTTTGGGAAATTTGGTATAAGTGTGGGTAGATCGCCACATACACTTTCTCATTCTGATCCTTGAGTTTCCATGGGATGTCCGGTTTTATTAGTCTTCTTTGTTATTGTTGATTGTTCGGTGGTGGGATATGAAAATGGGAGTCTATCAAATGGCCTTCGCGGGCTCATAGGGCCTAGAAGGCCATGTGGAGTCATGGAATGGTCCAAATTAATATCTCTTTGTTGGTGTTCTATTTGAAATATTGTTGCCAACCATAAGGTCAAGTCACCCCAAACATTAGTTCCCTTTTGTGGGTTTCTCAGACCCTTTTAGAAATCTGAATATTTGATTTGATAATACATTTGTGAGAATTTTGGAAATTGGTTTTAAATAAAGGATTGGATTTTGAATAGTGTAAAAGTGGTTTTAAAAAATTAAATATATGAATGGTTTGGAGAAGGTTGTTTTTTTTTTCTAAATAAATATTGGGGATAAGTGGAAATGATTTAATGGGATTGGATTTTCCATAATTAAAACTTGTGGTTTGTTGAAATATAATGTTTTTAAAGTGTGAATAATTTTAATATGATTTTAATATTTGTTTTAAATGGGATGTTTTGGGATGTTGATATGTGTTTCAATCGGTTGAGTTGGTTTGGGAAATATTTTTTGAGTGGTTGGTGTTTTTATTGAAAGGGTATTGGTCTCAATGGCCATCTGATTATAAAAAATATGCATTCCTGAATTATTGAAAATTGGAAGTGTTTATTTTGTGTAGATTGGTGTTTTTTTATGTTGCTAAAAATGAAAATGGTTATGTTTTTATGAAAATGGTTTTTTCTGAAATTTGGATTATTTTTTGAAATCTGAAAAGGGTTTGACATTGTGGTTATTGTTCCTTTTGAAGGTACATGATTTTTGGAATGATGTTGTTTTGTTTTAGTATTTACTGTTATCATGGGAGCTCACATGCATTGATTTATTGATATCTGGTAGGATGGCCTATACGTAATGGAGGTAGGGTGACTAGGGTGTCATGGAAATGTGCATGTTAGTTAGACTTTATGAAACACCAGTGGTGAATGTGGAACCCCGCCAAGTTAGTTTGTTTTTCTAATGTGTTTTGAGTATAAAATTGGTGGACTTTGTTTATAAAGTAATGGATATGGGGCTCGATTTTTATATGTGTTGGAAGAGTTGTTTGTTCAATATTATTACTTTTTATCTTTAATTTATACTCTTGTTGTGTATTGATATGATATCTTATTGGGGCCTCGATTTTGGAGTAATGTTGAGTTGGTTTCTAAGGATGTGTTGGATGTTTTTATGTTTCCATGGATAGTTCTCGTTGGAAATCATTCTTTTTTTTATCGACCTAATGATTCATTTTAAATGTTAAATCCACCTCTTCATATGATTTATCAGCCCATTTATTCGATTAGAGAGTTTTTTGGGACTGATTTATCATGCTTCCAGGTCATGATAATTCTTTTGGACATAAAAGTTGTGTTCAGTGATGTTGATGTGTTTTTCTATATTACTAATCCATTCTGCTCCTCATTCAGAGTGAGAGTGAATTTTGATATTTATCTATGGGTTCCTATTTAGATGAATTTTTTTTGTTGATCAAGTGTTTTTTTTGTGTGTTTTATTTTTCACCTGACTGCGGTGCATCAGATGCTTCAAGAATCAGGGCTCCATCCATAGGGCTGGGAGTGAAACCTTCCACGTAGTCAAGAAATATCCAGATGTGTGGAGTGATCGACTAGGCTCATACCTCCAACATTTTGGTAAGATAATTTTTACTCTATTTTAGTTCCTCATAAATGTGAATTTCCTCTGGTCCCAATTAGCGTGTTTGACTTACCTCTCACAGAGTTTCAAAGGTTATGCCTTCATGGATGTTGGATTCTGATCAATGTCCATGTGTGGACCGCCAGTGTAAATCAGGTGTGGTATTGGTATTACCTATTCATATATGGAGGGTGTTGGGTGGTTTTTCTATTTATTTTTTTGTTTTATTGGCCCTATTATTGTGTCCCCTTCCCTCCCTACCCCAAGTGGTAGGGGAGTTGATCGGTGTAGAATATGTTGGCCCAGTTTTTGTACCCTCCATTCAGGAGTGGGTGGTTTATATTTTCATGTTATAACCCACATAACTGGGGTTGGTAGGTTATTATGGGATAATTTTTGGGGAGTTTCATAATTGATTACTAATTATTGATAATTTTTATTCATTGTTTTTTCATAGAAAGTTCTGTTCTAATGGTGGGGAAACCCACCACGGGTCTCGTTGATTTTTCCTCCTAAGAACTTATCATCTGATTGTTGTTTCATAATGGTGGGAATTCCATCCCATAATATACTATAATATTTGTTTTCATGAGTTCTTTTTAGTTTTTTTGATTTCTTGGTTCGTTGGTAGACATCCCAACAACCATGTTCATGGTTTGGTTGTTGATGTAGTGTCTCGATCTTTAGGTTGATTCTCATTAAATGGATTGGAGTTGGTGTTTTGGTTGAGGTAAGAGGATTAAGTTACAATAATGGTTTAAGGTGTTTAATTGGATTAAGAGGCTGAACCATACTGATAAATATTCTTTAGGTGTTTATCATTAATCTGGAAAGTGCTATGTCTTTCTGGGGCGGAAAGGTAAAATGGTGTGGTGAATTGTCACACGCAGTTTTTCATGTCATTATTTTGATCTGGTTTATTGGAATTCCCAATTTTTTTTAATGCGTATTGTGTGAAATTAATGTTGAGGTTTGAGGTTTCATCTATTTACAATCACGCTAATTTGGGTTCCCCATTTCTTGTGGTGGATTTTTTTGAGAAAGGGTGGTTTTTTAAGGATTTGGGCCAATCATGAGCCCATTTCCAGATTTGAAAACCAACTTTTTTTTTCTTTTAACAATTTTCTTTTTTCATCATTTTTCAATAATTACACTTACCAAATGTCCTAAATGTATATAATAAAACTACCATATACTCTTGGACTCCCCATATAAATTCATATTCATGTTGAATTTGGGTTACTTATAAGGTATTGGGCAGCCTATGGGCTCATTTCCAATATTAAAACAATAATTTTATTCTTTTATATCATTTACATTTCACAATGTTTTTTTATGATTAGACCACCCATTGGACTCCAACTTACCTAGCCCCACCCCCTATACCGAGTTGACATATTTGAAGCTCATAAGAATTGTTTAAAAGGGAAAAAGTTCTCTGGTTTCCTCAAAACACCCAGTATTGAGAAATTAAATTGTTTCATCCACAACTCATTACATTCGTACACTTTTATCACAAATATCATCATTAAATGGTTCATCCAGTTCTTAGGATCCTCTCCAAGATGTTACAAGCTGTTAACTTCACTCTATGGGTGTACATCTAAGGTAAGATGAAGAGTTTTCTTAGGGGAACGGTGAGATTCCTTATCCTTTCTCCTTATTATTCTTCCTACATTAATTATTTCTTGGTTCTATATTCTTAAATAATATTTTAGACCCATATTTATGTTATCAATTGATTGTTTGATGTGGTTTTAGTATTTTTTGGGCTGGTGGTCTTAGGTTTATTGTTTATAAACCCTCATATGGTCATATTGGGTGTGCGTTTCCATTACGTCAATGATTTCAGGTAGGATATCCTCTAAAAAATCCTTTATCATTTAAGAGTCATCATTATAATGCTGTTATATCCTTGTTTATATTATATTTACTACTGTGAAAACATTTTTTTAATTTTTATTTGTGAAAATTATGTTTTAGGCCTTAATTTGTAAAAAATATAGTTCTTCTGGTATAAATGTGCACTCCTCTTGTTTGATAAATTATTCCCTGGGCATAAGCACTGTGATTATGGTATATTAAAAAATTTTAGTAGCTTGATTAAATTTGGAAATAAAATTGTATTTTATCCATTTTTAAGTGCTTAAAATAAGTTGCTTGGTAAAAGAGTTCATGCCATGCGTTCGGTAAATTTACCGGTTGGAATTTATGTGTCTTGGGCAATTTAAAATTATTTTTTTGGATTTATAAATACATTGGATGCATGAAATAAATATTTTATGATACATTTATGTCTTTCCAATTTGGATTTGGTTTAAAAAACAAATGGGTTTTGGATTACAACATGTTTTGTCCTAGGTTTCCAAAAAATGACCCATTTCACAACCTTATGAAGATGCTTGTTTTTCAAATATGGAACCTGATTGATTAATTGGATTTATGAATTTGGTTTCCTATTTTAAATGATTTTTAGATGAATCCTTTATTAAATTTAAATGAATAACTTTTTTAAATGTTACTTTTGAGAAAACTTTTAATGGCTTGGATGACCTTTCCTAAAAATGATGATTAAGTGTTTACATGTGTATACAAACTTGTGTCAATTGGAATTATTTAATTGTCAGTGAATGTATTTTATAAAATATTTTTAGGGATACCAGATATAGTAGGGTATGATTTTTTAGTGTGTTTAAATAAAACAAGTAATTTTGAATGAATTTTATCTGCAAAACCTCAATTCACTTTTTGAAATTGTTTTATGGATATTTTTAGTTGTTTATCGATTCTTGAAATAAATGTGAACAATTTTTGTGTATTGATTGTGTGTTTATGATTTGTGAGTGTAATTTTGTTTTCAAATGTGTATTTTATAATATGTGTATCATTAATGAACACTAAAGTGAATCCTAGGTATTTAGGTGGGAGGACGTGTACTACTATTCTAGTGATACCGTGGGGTTTGTCCAATCTTTCATGTAGAAAGTATGAAGATAAAAAAAATACTAAAATATGATGATGTTGTTGTTGGGGGACCAATAAGATATGGGTATGATCCCTACTAGTGTCCCATGTGCATGATAATAGATATTTAGTATGGTTACTTTCACCGAGATACGAGTTACATGGGGCTCACAACTAACTAGTGCCTAGGGTTGTTCCTGTGACTTGTGCTTATTGGCTATTATGTACTCACTATTGGCATATGGTGTGTTTCTATGGTAAATTCAAAATTGTGTGATATTTATTTAAAATTTTGCATTATTTAAAGAAGGCCTCTTGAATACTAGTTTTATTTTAAAGTTTCACATATTTGAAAATAGTTACTAGCATTCTTCATTATAAAACATTCATGTTTTTGTCTGGTAATTTTATTATATATTGAGACCTCTTTTAGAAAAAATACCTTTCTAATTGTATTTAAATCAAGAAATTGAAATTTCTATTATTTTAAAGTATCTGCATTAGGAATAGAATATTAGGACAACCTACTGAGTTTTAATACTCACCCCTATAGTCTTCTTCTATTTTTACACCTTGTGTAGGTTTCATCTAGAGTTTGATCACCTTGGGAGATGTGTGATAATAATATTCTATAGTGGCCATAAGGTCACCTGGAGTTAGTTGGGTATTGGGTTTTGTCCGTTGAGATGTTGGTTTAGTTATATTTTCAGTATCTTGTACAAATAATGTTCAATTTAGTTTCTATTTAAATGTATTTTGGGTTGTCCATTTATTTCTACTATATGATTTCTTGTTTATATATTGGTGAATTCATTCCCTTGTGTACTCTATTGAATCACTTGGTGCTTTTTTCCATCCCAGGAAGATAGAGAATACAGCTTGGAATTGGCCGTGTGTTGTCCCTTGTGACCGGTTCAGGGTCAACTCAGGTTAGTTCATGACAATTTACATTTCATTTTTCCTAATAATTTATGAATTACATTAACCATAATAATTATATTTTTCAAATAAATACGAGTTAATGTTATAGGATAAAATGAGATTCTGATCATAAATACTGAATTTTTTAGTCCCATTATGTGTATTTGAGATGTTCTTCCAAATAACATTATTTGATATAATAGACTACTTTATGTTCCCATAATTATAGAGGTTAAACTATGTGGTTATGTCCATTCTAGATGGATGTACCCCCATTTAATGTTATATGGAAATGTTTTATGGGTACATTAAGAATTGAATCATAATAATGTTTGCATTGTAGAATGATATATTTTTGAAGAAGCAGTTGAATTATATACTGATTACCTATCATATGTTCATATAATTAGTCAATAAATTTCCCCATATCGAAGAATATTTATAGTTAAATACATTTAAGAAAGAGTTGTTGGCTCAAAATTCATCGAAGAGTGTGAGCATGAATTCCATTACATTTTACATAATAGAGAAGATTTTGATCTATATGTTGAATTCTATAAAATTTATTAGACATTTGATTCTCTCAAGGTATCAAGGCTAGATATAAAATACACATAGTCAAATTTTATAAGATTTTATTGAGAGCATATTTTTATGGATTTATCAAAAGAATATAAATTCAAAAGTTGAATGAAATTTATTGCTGTTCAGGAATCAAAATTATAATTTTATATCATGAACTTGTTTTGAAAATCTTGGATGACAAGTTCATTTGGTGATCAAAATCATTGCATGGTGGAACCAAAAATAGGACCAAAAATAGGGGATTTAAATTATTGATAGAGGATATTCATCCCTTCAACAAATAAATAATGAAAATTGAGTTTAATCAGTAGGTAAATGTGTTTTTTTATCCTATTATTTTCCTCATTAATTTTATTGTTATGAACACTATAAAAATAATTTAAATTAAAACTTTTATTAGTCTTTAATATAAGGAAATTGACACATTATGATGTTACCAATCATTGGGAAAATCGATTTTTATATTCAGAGTATATAATTATTTGAGAATCAACAATATTTTGTGAACAAAATTACATAGCATCAGTTTTTGGACTAAAATATTCAATGAAAGAAGAAATAATATAAAATTTTAGGTTGGATATAATGAATGTTCCCAAATTTTTGAACATAATAAGTCCATATTAATTGTTAATTTTAAGGATATAATGATAATTAATGTGTTAATTGATGTATTTTCATGGTTTTATATTGATATTGTAATTATAGAAGCCCCTAGGAAATGTATTAATATAATTTCATGATATACATTCTATATTGTACTAAAATATAATATCACTAAACATTGATTAACTTTTAATTAGCTTTGTATAATTTTTTTTATATTAGATTATTTCAATATGAAATATATATTAATGGAAAATTTAAAATACCATAGATGATTTTAGAAACTCTTTAATATGTTTAATCATTTGGATTATAATGTGAAAGTAAATCCCTGCCCACTGGATACTTATGAAGATATTATTATATTGGAAACATAAAATACATTTATCAGTCATCTTGAAGAGAAATAATTCTAGTTTCATATTATTTATTGATATATTATTTTTAATTATTTATTTTAACCAATATATTTAAAAAATTTATTTTATAAAATATAAAAGGAGTTAAAAAATAAAAAAATTTAAATCAACAGTAATATTCTATTATCATAATTAATGTATGGGGTACACTTCAATTTATAATAACATTCTATGTACACCGAATTCAATATAAAGTGATTAGGTGAAATTTTACTACAAATGTTCCTTTGTTTATAGGATGATTTATGTATCAAACACAAAAGTCAATTCCATCCCACATTTTTTTTATTGATTGAGACCTATATGAATAAATAGGATAAACTATTAGATATAAACATTAAAGAAAAATGGGAAAATAAATATTTATGACATATTATAATTAAGTATTACATAAAAATATAAATTTATTTAAACATATTTTCATATAGTATAAACAAAATAATATAAAATAAATGTACTTAAATAAACAAACATTGATTAGTTTTGAAGTGGTTTGATCTATATGGTGGCATTAGAGGTATAGGTATTGGGGTATCACCTTGACCATAAACAAAGAATAATGTCCTACAAGACAATACATATCATATGTAGAAATGATTTCATGTGGAGTTATATTTTTATCAAAATATTATTTTTCAGCATGCTTTATAAAAATAATGTATGTGAAAAGGTCATTGAAAAATGGTATTAGAACACATTCTTCATATGGAGAACCAAATGACCCAACTAGATTTTATTCTAGTGATTCACCATAACTATGTAGCTTTCCCAAGGTAACTAGCTTGGTATTCTCTTTATCCTCAATTTTTATCATATAACATCTAATATGTTAATATTACTAAATTTATATTGTGTAAAGTTACTTGTGATAATAATAAATCAACACACTTAAAAACCCATTCTATAATGGGTACCATGTATAATAACTCATGAGACAATATAGACAACAAACAACACCCAAATGATCACATGGGAGTGTATATTGAAGTAACAGAAGTGTTGATTCCTGAGTTGTTTCTTCCCCATGATGATCCAGATATTACAACGGTCGATTTTTCTCGTGGATCATTCATATAATAGTCGTATAAAATTATAAATATATATGAGTTATGTCTTAATTTTTTTCAGAAAAAAATCATAAAATAGTTGACAAAAAACGTCTTATGTGAGGTATGATATTACATATAGATAAAATGATTGGGAAATGGATGGATAGATCATGAAAATAGAGTTAACCAATTAAGAAAACAAAATTACCTTTATATAGTAACTCCTCCTAACCCATTCCACAACAACATATATTAGAATTAAAATATAATACTGACATCACATTATGATTGTGATATATCATAAATTAAACATGAAGAAGAAATATTTTTAAATGTAATTACATATGTTTTTTCACAACATTATACAATATATTATATCATTTGAATGAGTAGGAATATTATTTTTGAATACATATCTAACAAACATTTTCATAATCTATCGACTTAATAATTTTTCTACTATATCCCTTAATGTTAATAATTATTCATATTTTCTGTATGTCTTTATATGACAACCATATTAATGGAAAACATTATTTATCTAGTCTTGGATTCATTAACACCGTTATGTTTTCTATTTTATAAATTTATTTTAAAGACAGTGAAATTAATAGGTAAAAATATAAACTAAGTGTTGTATTAATGAATAAAATAAAGGATGATGAAATCTACATGATTCCTATAATATAGGGGTAAAACTAAAAAATATAATTATATAAAATATGATTAAATATTTTTCATTACATATTTCATTTTTAGGAAGAATTTGATGTTTATCGAGATCAATTTGGATATAAAAAATATTTTTTTAGAACCAATATAGGGATTTACAATGAACTGAATACATATGATGTGTATTATGAATCTGTACGACGACGTCATCAATTTTTATAGTCCAACCTAAAATTATAAGATTATATTTGTATTTTAATAAGAATATATATAAGAAACAGAAATGTATAAATATTGGCTACATCATTGTTTGAGATTAGTGAATGAACATATTAATCCCATGTATTACTTCAAATGGAAATTGATTAATTTATATATAGTTATATTAACCATCAAAACACAATTCAACAAAATTTAATTATATATATCAATTATTCAAATGTTTTGGATGAATGATAACAAAAACGAATATGTATATTAAATTTATAAATTTTTGAAATATATATTATACAATTAAAATATTAACACTTATAAATAGGAAATTTTTAAATTTAATTACAATTTCACTAAAAATATTTCATAATATTTATTCAATTAAAATTTTTCCTCATAAGAATTAGTGAATTTATTTAGATATTTTTGGGAGAGAACATGATGTCATTAATTTTTCTGACAACAAAATTAGGTGATTACATATTTTGTTTATGATCTAATATGTTCTATGATATTAGATATATATTTGGGATGTGAAGCATTTTCATCAGAATTATTATATATTGTATTTATCAACATTACTGGGAGATGTATAATGGTTGAAATATATAATTATAGGAATTAATAGCTATGATACATCGTGTAATAATTTATTCATAAATCCATAAGATATGAATTCCTAAAATTTATTTATTAAATTTTCATAAATTTTTATCAACTTTTTGTTATTAAATATAATATAACTTTTATGTGATTTATATTTTTTTTAATTTAATGATTTTATAAAAACATATCATTCATAAAACAATGAAAAAAATTCTGAATGAATTAATAGTTTATGAAATTGATCCATAAGACATTTCTGATATTATATATTTTTCCACACATTAATTTCACATGTTATGTGTGTGGTATAACTTAATATGTGTTTTTTTAATCCCACAAATATTTTAGTCAGAAATATGTATCCCATAGATAAAATTTTGGAAAAATGATTTGATTAATTTAAAACATTAATAAAATTATCATTGTTTTATTTTTGAGATGTAGGAATCAACAGAACAGTAATCCCCCAACTATTGACATTTTATTGAATAATATGAGTTTTGTGCATAATGAATTTACATTTTATTTTAAATCATTTTTCCACATAGAAACAACTATAAAAATGAGCTCAAATTGTTTTATAAAATTATGAAAATGATAAATAATTCAATTTTTACTTATATGATTCTATATCTCAACAATTTGACACCAGATGTTGTTAGTATAAAAAAAGTAGGGTTTTTCAATATAAAGGATCAATTTTAGATTAAAATGATACTCACACCACATAGAACTAAAAAAATTATTGGATTGTATTCAAACATTAGAAAAAAAAAGCTTTAAATCATATTTCATTTTTTGGAATTGACTACCTAGAAATCCAATTAATGATGTGCTCAGTATGAATCAATGTGAATATCTTCATTATTAAAAATAATTTTATTTTAAAATTCATCCAAGAGTAGAAACAAAAAAAAATTCTTATATAATTTACCAAAATTATGAAAATCGTCTCAAAAACCATTAATACATGTAGGAATAAAATAAAAAGTAGTTCAACAGTAGATGAGTTTGTATGTCTCAGAGTGAATGTTTTCAATACAGAAGTATATTTTTAGTTTAAAATGAATGTAGATTTAGAGGAACCATAAAAATGAGAAATCATTTTTTTAAAACATTGGAGAGTTGATTGATTATTCATTTATATTGTTGAATAATTCACCTCAAAAAAATATGACACCCAATGTGGTTTCTCTGATTTGATGTGTATATTTTAGATAATGTGTATCCATTTTAATTATAAATTCTTGTCACATAGTGAAAACAATAAGATAGAGCAAGGATTTTCGTAAAAAATTATAAATATTATCCATAATCCATTTATAATTTTTTGATGGTGAACACATCCCAATCCTATAAACACAATGGTCATTATGAATTAAATTATTTTTTTCAATATAAAAATTTCATTTTAGTTTAAAACACATAACATATAAAAAATGATAAAAACAACTGGGACTATTCTCAATTATTTTGAAAATTGAATATTATTCATTTTTGACTTATATAAAGGGACTACATATCAATTTGACAACAAATGAGGTTGGTATGACTCAAATGATGTGTTTTTAATAGAAAATTTTCATTGTAGATTAAATCCCACATAAAATATCCAAAACTATAACAATGAGATCCAATTGTTTTCAAACCACAAGAAAATGGTCAATAATTCAATCTTCACATATATGAATTAACCAAACATAAATATGACACCTAATGTGGTTGTTAAGACATGACGTGTGCATTTTGAATAAAATTTATCAATTTATTTTAAAACATACATCACATAGCTGAAACTGATAAGAAAATACTAATATATTTTTAATTGTAAGGTAATTTATCCCAAATTAATTTTTCATGTGTACAAATTGACCTCACACTAATCAAACAGACCATGTGGTTGGTATGACTTTATGTACTTGTTTTCAATTTAAAATTATAAATTTAATTTAAAATAGAAATAAAATATCCAAAATTCAGCAACTGATCATAGTTTTCATTGACACATAGGGATAATAGTCCGTAATTTGACTGGGAGATATGACCATTGACCACACATCTATCTGAAACAAGATGCTTCCGATTTAAATCTATTTGTGTGTTAAAAAAAAATATCTGTCATTTTAGTATAATAATCATGTTATTTTCCAAAAAATGAAAAAGGGGATATATTATTTTCAATATTTATCAAAGCAATTTATAATTAATTTAGGATCTGTAAGAATTAAAGGCACATCAATATCATTGCTGATGTGGTTTCTATGAATCTGAATGGAAGTTTTTAATAAAGAAGTAACATTTTAGCTAAAAAAATAAGTCAAATCATCAAAACAATGAAAACAGGATACACTTATTTTGAAACATATGTAAAATGATCAACAAATAATTTTTCGCATGTTCGAATCAACCAAATTCAAATCTAACACATTATTTAATATATATGACATAATTTGTGCATATTGAGTCTAAATGACTCATTTTATTTTAAAACACAAATAAAATAGAATAAAAATAGAGAAAACAATATCATATGGTTTTTAAGATTATGAAAATACACAATAATTCATTTTTGTGACTATAAATCAACAATGCATTAATCTTGCACATGATGTCATTGATATGAATCGATGTGTGTGTTTTCAATATACGTGTTTCATTTTATATTAAAACATGCATGATAAAAAAAAATTGAGAAATTGTCTTCTATTTTTTTGGAACATTATGATACTGATTGATAACCCATTTATTGTATATATAATTTTACTTCATGTCAATTTGACGCACAATGGGTTTGGTATCACATGGTGTGCATGTTTTCAATATAAAAGTCTCGTTATAGTTTAAAATGAGCATCATATATATAAATTTATGCATTAAATTATTATATTGTTTTCAAACATTCGGAAAAAATCTTTAATAATTTTTTATGTGTTGGAATTGACCTCACACCAATCAGACAAATGATTTGGTCAGTACTGATCACTGTATTTGTTTTCAATATACAAGTGTTATTTTATTTTAAACACACATAAATAGAAAAAACAAAGGAATGTGGATCTTATTATTTTCAAACATTATAAAAAAATATATAAATAATTTTTTATGTTTATGAAATTTTTGTACATCAATCAGACACAATATTTTATATATACGATTCAAAATACATGTTTTCATTCGAAGTCTGTCATTTTAGGTCAAAACTAATATCCTTATCTAAAATTATGAAAAAGAACTGACATTATTTTTATCATTAGATAAAAATTAATAAATATTTTGTGATGTGTAAAAATTGACCATACCATAGTCTATTACATGATGTAGTTATTATGACTCAAATTGTTTGTTTTCTATAGATTAGATTCATTTTTCTATAAACTACAGATCACCTATGTAAATATAAGTATAACAAGATCAAATTGCTTTCTCATCACATTATCCAGTATTAAATTATACATTTCCATAAAAATTATATTTAGATACTTGTAAAGTTAAATTTTACTGTTATAATTATTAAGGTTGAAGATGAAATTGAATAATTGTTAAAGGCTTGTTCTTAAAAAGATTGTGCTCCAGAATTTTCACACATAATTAATGTATTTATTTTATCACAAAAAATTATATCCAATTAAGGAGAAATTACATTTTCGAATAAAACAAATATCTCTTGTATTAATGAATTATAGCTCAATGAGATACACGGTGTTCATGGTATGACTAAAAATATTTGTTTTTTCATTAAAATTTATAGTTTGTGTTCAATTTATTTCGTTATAATATTTCTATCATAATATTTTTTTTCTTGTGTAGGGGAATTATGATTATAGAGATAGTTTTTTTATAAACTAATAGAATTATTGAGTTTTGGGGACATATAAAAAATATTATATATGTTTTTGAATGTTTTTAATAGATTTTAGTTTCTCAAATAACATTATAAAGCAATAATTGAAAATTTTATAATATAGTGGGATTTCATGTACATTGGTTATAAATTTTGTTCAATTAAATTATGTAATTTGTTTTCATTTCTCCATGATTATTATATATTAGAGTGTTGTAATTTTGATAGCACAATATAGTAGTATTTCTATTTATAAAGTATAATGAAAAAGGGATATTTTATTAGTGTGTTTTCTAGAACAAATTAAAGTATGCTTTATTGGAACTATTTTTTTGCATTGATAAAGGCATAGGGATTTAAAAGGTGCACTGATTTTCTGTCATTTTTTGTACTAATAGAGAGATATTATAGAGATATTAATGTCTTATTATTTATTAGGGATTGAATAATCATGTGTTGTTTTGGTTAATATGGAGGAAATTTATATATTTAAATTGACGAATGAACTATATGTGGTATGGTAAGCTCCACAGTCATCAAATTAAAAGTTTTAATTCTTATTGATGAAGTTGATCTCTATTAAAAGATTATTTGATAGTGGGATATACATCAATGAAAATTTGGGAGAATTTTCTAATTTGGATTGTTTTTCTTGATGATATTGTCTTTTTTTGGGATGATTAAGAAAACATTTAATATTCTTTAAGAAACTGAAAATATTTTTTGAGATTTTCTTGTTAAGAGAAATGAAATTATTTCTTGGCATACAAATTTCATATAATAAGAAACATACATTCCCATATCTAGAGAATTATGCTAAATAACATCATTTTATATTTCCTATAGAATATTCAAAGATTATTTCCAGATGAATTTCATTAGAAACAATGATTTATAATGATATTCAAGGAAATGAGATATACCATAAGGAGTTCATGAAGTATTTTGGATGTTTTTTTATATAATGGATTCAAGACCATAAATTGTTAATGTTGTTAGTTTATTTGGGACATATCAATGTTCTCTAAAAAAATATCATATTATGACATAGAATCATTTCTTCGATATATAAAATTCACAAATTACATTTTTATAAAATGTGACATCTCGTGAATTATTTATTTACTTGTTTATAAAAATAATTATTCGGTAGGAAGTGTACAATACATAATATACACATGATTTTGTGTTTTCTTTCAAAGGGATTTTTTTTTGAATGGAAAAAAATGATGAAATTGTTTTTTATCTCCTTGTAGATATGAACCTGTGTTTATTGTTACCATCTAATATGAAACATAACATATCCTAATGATGCCTCAATTAGATTTTTTTTTCAGTATAAATGATGTTATCCCTTATCTTGAGTTTCAATAGTCAATATTATGTAAATATCACCTAAAATATTGTGAATTTTTCTCATCAATCAAATATTGATATCAAATATCACTTCATTAATGTAACAAACCATATATTTTTTTGAAATATTTTTCATTAAATAATTTTAATTTTTCAATTTATTATATTCTGTGAAACTAAGCGTTTAAATGTACCTTGGGACATTATTATTAAACATGATCATTGAAAACTATGTTGTTAAATTTTTTGGAATAGTTATCAATAACTAATTTGTGAAATAAAAATAAAGGTCCAATTCAAAATGAATGTCGTAGTAGGTGCATAATCTTAATAAATCCACTTTATTATTTACAAATATTTTTTATTGTTTTGTATAATTTAAATAAATTATTTTAAAAAATTATTTTAAATTCAGAAAATAAAATTATCATAAAATTATTTTGTTTATACATTTACTTTTTGTATGAATACATAAAATATTGTTTTTATTGATTACAATATTTTCTTAATGTCATTACTTGGTCTAATTATTTAATTATTTTTTTTAAATTTTAATTAGTTCATTTTAGTTTACTTATGGGGATTTAAATGAATTATATAAGTTGATATATTATAAAAAAATTATGTTTTCAAAATCTTATTTTCAAAAATCAATTTTTCTTATAATTTTACTGGTTTTATTTTAAAATAATTGTAAAAATTTATGATTATTAATTTTTAAAAAATGGCTGTCAACATTATATTTACAGGGTTTTAATTTTTTTATATTTTACTTTTATCTTTTGTCTAATATGAATATTAACTTTGGAAAATGTTATTACCATGGTAAATAGTAAATTGGTTAATTTAGTTTCTAAATAAAATAATAATGTTGGAAAATAAATCAAACAGTAAAAAAAATTTATTTATAAATATACTTCAACCTTCAATTGATAATTATCAAACTAAACTATATTAATGAACTCATTACTTTGAAAAGATCTTATATAATATTTAAATAAAAAATTCACAAAAAGACACATTCAATTTCTTAAATTGACCTTATGTGTCCAAACGGGGAAAATGGTTTTTGATGAACTAATGTAATGATAAATTTTTATCATAATAAATATATTTTCATGATAAAGATTTAATTTTGATTTTTTAACCACTTAGATTATATTATGATATTTATAATATATTATTTAATAAAATTTCAAAGTTATCATTTTGTTGTTTTAAATTCTATATAATTTTTAATATAGGGGATCCCAACAGATTTATTCAACTATAAATATCCTTATCCAAAATATAATATTTAAATTTATCTTGTTATTTTATTTTAAATGATCATTAAAAAACATTAAATCAAATAATTAAACGATAATTATGTATTAATTATTTCGTTAATTTAAATATCAAAAAATGATTCTTAAAATAATAAAATAAATATAATATGAGATGGTTAATATGAAAATGAATTTAATTGATGTCGTTTATCTATTAGAGATATATTATAATATTTTTCATTATGTTAAATTGTTATATTTATATTTTTCAAAGTTCAAGTAATAAATATTGTCAAAACTGTCACTATTAATATATTATAAATATTTTAAATTATTAAATTCATTAAAATATAAAAGAACCTTATAAATGTAAAAAACTAATATTATCTATATTTAACTAAAATTTTCAATTATGGTATAGTTTACATCACCTTTGATAAAAATTATACCCTTTTAATCATAAAAGAGTTGTTAACTTAGTTAAAATTAAAATATGTAAATTAAGTGATAATAAATATAACAATGTTTAAAATAAAAAAACAATTCAAATTTTTTTTCATGTTTATATTTAAACTTTTTATCCTATTATTTTTTAGTAAATTTAATTTTGGAGTATTTTTTATTATTATTGATATTATTATGCCTTAAAATTTCATAAGATTCTAAAATCTCCCCTCACCTATATTGATAATGGATCCTCCTCCCTCACTTCTTCACATCAAATTTAGCTGTCAAAATAGACCACACTCAAAAAATTTCACATATAAAATTACCTAAAGCCATTATTTTGGTTTCGTTCATCTAAAAATTATATCCTTAGTGTCTTTAATATGATATCTAATGGAAGTTCATATGAAAAGAGTTAATAATAGTTATAATCTCTTTCAAGATTATTTAATCTTCTGCATTCTCGTCATGTGTTTTTCCAATATAACGAAATAAAACAAGTTTCACCTATATTATGGATTGTTATTATAATAATAGAACAACTTTATTCAACCTTTTTTCCATCCTATAGAAAAACAAAAACACAACTTCTTGTATAAGTATAGATTGTAGTCTCCATGACACAGTGTAATCAATTTTTCATAACTACTTTATTATGAAGGGTATAATGATGAAACATATATATATATTTTTATATATATATGATAAATATAAATTTATATTTTTTATAGAAAAAAATATATACCAACTACTTCAAAAACCATTACCATTTAAGGAATTATTTCATCGCTCATGCGTATATGTGATATACCATCTCTATGATGTAATGTGATTCGCCTTCTATATTTACCATTAATGAATGATTATATAAATGTATTTAATTAAAAAACATGATATTTATTATATTAATAGAATTTTTTATAATATTGAAAAATAAACATTGAACAAGAACGTGGACGTACACTACAATGCTAGTAATGGAAAATAAAATATTTAACACCCGAATGAAGAGTAATAAGAAAATAATATTTAATAATGGGTGATCAAATGATATAAGGGGATCATATATGATTTCATAAATATTTATATGTTTATATGATAAGTTAATGAAATTCAATAAAACATTATACTCTAGTTAAATAAATGCACGAGGGAAGTAAGACCATAGGTAATGGTAAATTTCACAATTTCATTATTATTAGAAATTGTTTATAAATAAATATATACTGGGAGATATTTTACTTCCATATACATATCTCTTAAAAATGATTTAATTTTTTTTTAATTTTCTGTATTTTATAATTTTTTTTTCCAATATTTGAATTTTTAGTAAATGGTATGAATTTTTTTTTTCATTTTCTTAATGAGGTACTTTGCTACTATTCCAGAAAAAGTATGAAATTATTTTTTAAAAATTATATGGAATGAAAATATTATTCCACATTCATGGATCGATAATTCCTTGAAAAATTCCTTATAGGTTTATAATTTTTTATTATAATAGAATTTGTTATTCTAAAATTACAAATAATTTTAATAAATGAATGTGTTTCCAATGTAGAAATAATATTTTCATTATGAGTTATTTTCAAGACATATATCAATATTATTTTCCAATCATGATAAAAAAATTATATTAATTATTATTTATTGGGGATATTCATCAAGTATACATTCACTAAAAGTCCACTGGTAATTTTTTTTATGAGATGATATTTTTGCAACTCATTTCATTTCCATGGGTCATGATAATATCTATTGATGTTTATTAAACCCATATATTCTTATGGGTTCTCATATGATAAATGAAACATGTTATTGTGTCACACCTGTGTACTTTTTTCATAAAATGAAATCTTTTGGCCATTATAGTTGGTATGAAAAAAAGGTTATGTTAACATTTACAAAATATGATAATAAAACCATAGTAATAACAATATGGTGGAGTGAAACTATATGATACAATGTTATTGTTTTGGAAACAATCGTTAATAACCTATGATAAAATCCAATGTGCCGTGTACATAAGATTGGTAATTAATTTCCCCTTCATTATGCGGTTTCCCAATATTTATTAGTATTTATCAAAATATGTTTTTTCATTTTATTTAGTATTTGGATTCCAATAGAACCATGTTAATGCTGAATGTAATACTAAATGAAAAATTTATCTTTATAATACACTGAATTTTAGGGGAGTTGGAATGAATAATCATGTTTCTATACATACATAAATTTATCATGTAATGATACATCGGAGAAATCCAATTGAGAAAAGAATGGAATAAGATTCTATTGAGTCATTATGAGGCATGGACCAACTTATTTTAGTTGGTATTCTAATAAACTAGGGGATTAACAAAGGTTTAATACAATTAAAATTTTATATTTGATTCTTTGATGTTTATAAAATCAGAATTTATTTTTAGAAGTATCTCATTTGGAAGGATAAGTAGCGATATAGTGTATCCTTATTATGAATAAAAGTCAATGAGATGATATTATCACTATGGTATGAGATGAGTAGAAGAAATTATATTTAAATAAGCAATTTCTATGCATTATTCACAGAAAGATGTAGAATGAGTTATTTAATCCCAATTAAAATTATGATTAATCTATTAAATCATAAAATGAAAATTTTATGACACATTCTATGTATTCCTTCTTAATTATAATCATTCCAAATAGTAATGTTTTTTAAGTATTCATTGTATTAAAACAAGGCCTTGGAATCGAATTATACATAAGGTAATTTATTAGAATTATAGAAATCATCATATGTTCTCTCAAGGTTGATATTTAGATTTGAGCTACCTATCAATCATATGGGTTCGATAATAAAGAGAAAATGGAATTCAATAAAAAAATATAAATCCAATAGTGTAACAAAGTTAATATTTCATATCTATTAAGTGTGTGGAAATAAAGATAGAGGAAACTATCTTAATGTTTATATTAAAATATTTTGTATTTGAAAGAGGTTTATTAAGAAATTTACTAGGGAAGTGATGTAAAAAATGTATATAATTATGTGAATAGAGAAAATATTATACAGAATGATAATCCCACAGGTCAATGCTTCATGTTCGTGGAAATTTGTAATTATTCTAACCAAAGACCATGTCCATTGATTAAAGATTATGATTGAAGTGAAAAACATCTTAAGTCCAAAGATAATTGAGAATTACATGCTATCACTACTAGAAAGGTAGAGTATGAATATATTTTGAGGAAATTTATACATACCATCCATTATAAAATGTATAATGGTTTATTTGATTATACATCATCCAATTATTTCATTTATAATGAATGTCAGAAGTGTATCACAATATTTTCTAAACAATTGTATGTAGATTTAGCAATGAAAACATTTAATTTCACAATGGTGACACCACAAGATAATAATTATACTTTAGTTGAATTTTGTGGAGAATTTATTCTTGAAAATCTTATAAACATACCATTAGTTGAAATTGAAGTGATTCACAGTAGTAAATATATTTTTTTTATATGTATCTCACATCAATTTTTGAGGAATCGGTGTAACATTTAATATTCCAAATGAAACAATGACCATCTATCGATGAAATTATTGATTTTAAAATCCAAAGGAAATTTAATCCCTCATGCAGGTCTTATTTCTAATAAATGAAGGTAATATATCATAGATGGTTGGCGAGAAACATAGCATACTGGATTTATCAATTGTATGAATGTGACATCCTTAGACAATAATGAATATGACATTTTCATATTTATTATTATTTTTTATTTAAATAATTATTTTATTTTAAATGGGGATGCTATGTTCAATGATATACAAGACATGAAAAAATGGGTTTCTCCAAATGTTTTATTTTGCACACAATGCTGAGTCATATAAAATAATAATAATAAATTATTATTTTAAATTGAAATTAACCCCTACTCTTTGTAATGGCGGGAATGAACACAGATAACTAATATACCATTATACATGTTTGTTAATTTTTTTTACATTTATACTATAAATGATAGTGGCATAAAATATGAATGAATCTAATTTTTAGAATAAATACTCTAATATTCTGTAAATTGACGATTTATTTCCTTTTGATGGTGAACCCACTCTGAGTATATTTTTGGTCACTTTTGTATATTATATTTCACAAAATAATATTCTTCATTATAATAATGACATAAAATTTTACATTGGGTTAATTTTTAGTATTTTTCTGTTAAAATTCATTTTTTTAATGAATAGTTAAAAATACATTATTATAATTCAAAACTACCTTTTAATCCAATCCATTTATATATTTATATCATCTAGTTAATTGGTTTTAATGTTATATTAGATTTTATTTTTACCATTTAGTCAAATTATTGTCATTTTAAGTAATTGAACTTTCAAATTTGATATAAAAAGTGGGAATCTTTTGATAATTAATATTTCTTAAAAGAATATTTTTTGTTTTTTTAATGGAAATTAATATTTAATTATTTAATGCACCTTATATGTTTTGAATTTGGTAAATTAGTCATCATTTTCAAATTTGAAATATCAAATATAGCTTGGGATGAATTTTTGGTACTTTTCTAAAAAACATCAATTTTTTATGAATTTTGAAAACAATGAGTATTAGTTAGAAAAAATACTTTTTCATTTAGATGAAATTTTACCACTTCTATGGATTGAATTTAAAAAATCATACATTCATGGTTGTTATAATTATGTAAAATTTTGTTTAATTAGATTAAATTAATTTTTGGTAAATAGTGACTTTTTTACTTTAATTTACCATAGTTAAAGTTAAATAGGGTAATTTGTGGTAAAAATAATATAATAATAATATTAAATTACCCTAATTTTTTTAATCCTAATGGTTTATACAATTTCAACCATGGTCATCCATGGGCTAGTTTTGCGACCACATGGAGCTACTGAACAGTGATAATTAAAATTTATATTAATTAATTTAATGTAAAGACAAAAATGACATAAACATATATCTTTTAGTAAAAAAATTTACATGATGTTATATAAGTTATCTATTAAACTATAAAATTTTATTTGAAATCTAAAATAATTTAAAACATCATGGTATTTTTCTAATAATTTTTAAATATAAAACATATAAAATTATTTATGACACAATAATGATGCAGCGTTTACCTCATTAATGAATGATTTAAATAAATAAAATTATAAAAATTAAAAAATTATCCAAAAACTATAAAATTTTTATTGGATTATTATATTTCATACATGAGTAATCTTATATTAATCTTTAATAAATTGTGGACCTATAGAAACTGAATATCATTATATATGAAAATACTATTTTCAAACTTTTTTAAAGAGACCCTGCCCCATTATAAAAATCCCTCACCTCTGACCTATTAATCACCCCTCTAATGCCTCTTGAATCATCCTAAATAAGCCCAAATAATCATTAAATATATCACTTTTCCACCTAGAAGCCTTACCTAAGGTAGAAGGCACTTCATGTAATCCTTTTGATTCCGACCAAAGGGAGTTAAATTATTTTATGGTAACATCTTCTATTAAGTAATTTTCTTTTATTTTACATATCCAACCCTGTAAACTCTTTTTATTACAGTATTTTATAAAAAAATAGTATCTTTAAAATAATTGTTTTTATTATGATAAATATTCTAACTACACATACACACACATCAATATAATGGGTAAATAACTTATTATTTCTTTGGATGACAAACTACTGTCTCACGAAACGATGATTGTTCAATGTTCTCCTACAACCTCATATGGTGGTCATTAAAATGAAACATTATTTTTATGTGATATATGTGATATATATTGTTTCTATGCTTATATATTTTTCATTTATAGAATACCATTATGGTTTCCATAGTGGGTTAATAGGATAATTTTATTTAAGAAAATGGGGATTATGGCCCCCTCAAAGTGATATGACTCTTTAATGCTATACAAGGAATGTATAAAGGATGGAGTTAATGAAATTATATATTATATTATAATTGAATTTTAATATTCTTATTTACCATTATGTTTTTAATCCATTAAATACAAAATAGAAATGAATGTAGCATTCATGCATACGTACGACTAACTGTCTCCACGAATTGTGCATCCCATTTCTTATCTCCAAATGTTTTGTAATAATATAAAAACAAACATATACTAGATATATATTATCTATATAATATCTAAATCATGAATATAATTCAGGATAAAATGGAATTTTGAACACATGAACAAATTGTAATTATAAGAAGTTCATTTTGGACTCAAGTACCGAATATCGACAAAACGACCATTATTAACTTAAACGATTGAATAATGAATATAACATGATAATAAAAAATATAAAAGGAATAATAAAATTTAAAAAGGTTCTTATGAAAATTTAAATAATATTTAGTTTATTATTCAGGGGATTAAATAATGAACGGGTCAAGTCGGATCGAAGGTAAGGTGATTCTTATATGACATTTAATTCTATGAAACATCCAATTTTAGCCATTTATTTATTGTAGGTGATTTATTGTGTACTACCATTGGAATTATATTTTCATTATTCTATTTACATTCATGGTATTCTATCAATAATTTTTTGGTTATTGACTTTGGGTCATAAGAATTGATTGATTATAACGAGGTAATTAGTTTTCATCTCAATTTTTATTCTCATGAGATTAGTGTTTTGTTTGCCACTATTTTCTTTTTGTTTTGATTATGTACTTCCCAATATTGTATTATTTTTATAATATACTTTAATTTATTGTTATTTTCATCTTCATTTAAAGATCTTTCTTTAATGTGGTGAATGTTTCATATGTTTCCAAATTGGTAAGGGAACCATTAAACATACTCCTTTAGTCAAAGACTTATTTTATATTATGTTTTTAAATTTAAATTTTAAAATGTTGGTATATGATATTATATATATCCTTATTTCTATACATTTTATGTCCATGTGATGATATACCCATTTTCTGTCATCCACAAATTTTCTGAATTTTTAATTGATGCCATTAGGCATTTGACTTTTCATAAGGGATCATCGTAAGCCAATTACATTAATTGGGTTAATCTTATAACTCTTGAATATGTCAGGTTATGATTCTGTTATTAATCACTATTTATTTATTTATGTATTAATTTCTACTCCTCTATTATTATATATAATTTTAATTCACATAATCACTCCATTGATAATTTCTAAAGCCAAGGATATGATCTTCCTAAATTTAATCTTAACACAATTACCATTTATTTAGTTAAACATCCAAGCCATTGCATTTGTTTTTAAAATAACATGTGTGTATGTATTATGATTTATTTACAATGAATATCGAATCATATTGAGTGTATTTTAATTTTGCAAACATTATTTGGTAATTTACATATGATTAATCTATGGATATAATCTTTATAGGGGATTTGTTCTAAATTTTCATTCCATTGAGACATTAATATTTTTATTAACCTATTCACTTTTAAATGGTGTATATACTATCCTATGTAATATTATATATAAAATACCTTTATCCTCATTACATTATAAATTTTGGATTAAATTTTATTCCCTAATTATATGTATTTAATGATCTCCCATTTGGTAAAGAACTCCTTTCCTAAAATATTTTTTTCAATATTTATTCCTATAAATACTTCTCACTAATTCCCATATTTTCGAAATAATTTTAATGATTAATTTATATATTAATTAATGTTTATAATGTTAAAACAATTAAAAGTTTAAAAGTGTTATGAGACACATTGATTCAAAAATCCATTTATTAAATGTTTTCAATGGTTTTTTAAAATGGTTTTTATAATGCATTTATTACATCAATATCTTAAAATGGTATATTGTGATTTCAATATGTTAATATTTTCTTTCATTCATGACAGTTTTTTTTATTATTAATATTAATGTTACTTGTATATTTGATGGGTGGTTACATGAAAAACCAAATGACTAGTTGAGTCATGATAAATAAGGATAAGTGGTTACATTATAACTTCCAAGCATTGGTTATAAAAATCGATCATATGGATATTACATTAATTGATATGTGTGTATTTTGACTGTATTGTTATTCCAATGAAGTATATTTATGTCCCAAGATACATATATATGTTATGTTTTCTTTATATGGGTTTTATGGTGATATTTTGGTTACAAAAGGGTAATTAATGATCATTTATTCAGTGAAGAGTATTTACTTATTCATAATTGTGATTCATATTACTTATGATAATTTATTCATGGTTTGTTTGTTTTTTTAAAAAACTGGTAGTTTTCCTTCATTGTCAATCCCTTACTAATTTTTTTCTCATCCCATGTTTTTCAAATGTTTTTTGTAGGACATGAAGTGAAATAGTGTCAAAGATGAGATCAAGGAAAAATCATGATGTCTAAAACATTGAACTAGACAAGTTTCATTTTAAGAGATTATATTTTATTGAAAAATGGATACTATGTAGTAGTTTCTACATGTAATTTTCAAGATGAAATGTAATAGTTATGGACAAATAATCTAAAAATATAAATTGGAAAATATCCTCAATGTGAATTCTTGAATTTAATCATGATTATGTAATTTTTAAAGATGTGTCCTTATAGTAGGAATCAATGGTCGGATTAGAAATCTATTATGGATAAGAGTTTTTGTTAGACACATGGTTAGTCTTTATGTATACTATTTATGTTAAATATTTATATTTTATCTTTTTTAGATCAAGGAATTTTTATTAAAAATTTAAGGATTAGGATCTCAAATGCCATTCATATCTCTTCTTGATGACATGATTTCTATAATTATTTCAAAGTCATGTTCATATGACTGCAAATCATTTTATAACATAAAACTCACATAAAAGTAGTTGTTTCAGATTTCAAAAAACTATACTATACCTCGATATCCTCATGGATCATGGATTGTAATTAATAAAATTTCATTTTCACAATATTCTCATATTTCAATGAAAGGTTAATATTATAAAGGAATTTTCAAATATTTTACCTAATCAAATTATTTTGAGGCATATAATGATTTTAAAACCGTGCCAAAGAAGGATACCCTTGCTCAAACTATTTATATATTCTTTAAATTATAGTTTTCCAGCACATACAAATGGAATTTTAATAGGGCCATTGATTAAATTTTTCAACTCAATCTCTTCCTGACTGTTTTATAAAAATCATTTTTAATGAGATGTTTTGAAATTATATGTTATACATGATTATTTTCCAAAACAATTTTTTGGATAACACCCATATGACTCATGTTGTACAAGGTGTATTTGGTTGAAGGAATCAAATTATTTTGAAGGATAACTAAATCATTGTTTCAATTCATGGACCTTAAACCTATATTAACAAGATGATGATGAAACCATTTGGACACCATAATAAAGGTAATATGGTCTTTCTTTTGGGAATAGATTTATATAATCATATGGAGGTGAAAAAATGATAATATATAAATGTCTACATTATGATTTTGAGGACTTAATTATGTGGAATTTAAATCATACGTATAAGAAGACCATTGAGGTTAAAATTTGTTTGGGTTATTTTTGTGTTTTGTAATATGGACAACCCATAATATTGGTGACAAACTGTCGCATTTGTCAAGGCCATGGGATTCAAACAGACTACCGAAGGGTGACAAGGGTGCATGGCCTACCACTGGCCTACGTGAAGTACCTAGTTAGTGTGTGTTATTCCTTAATTAAAAGATTTTATGGATCATGAATAAGTTGATTTTGGGAACTTATGTTATATCAAATGGATATCCGTAGTGTAGGAAATTTATTTGTGGATTAAGTGAGAAAAGATACTTTGGAAGATGTTTTCTCTTTTTAGGAAACTACATACCTAAGAAAAGTAGATGAATTTGGGATTTCAATTGAGGATAAATGGTGGAATTTTATTTTGTAATAATATATGTATTCATTATGGATATTTGAAGATATTGGTTATTTATGGAAATGATTAAACGTTCCTAGTGAATATGTGATATGGTTAATTACACTTTAGTATAAGACATTAAGAGTAGTCAATGATATTTGGAGATAAATGTTATGATTTATTAGGGAAAACTATGTGATTTAATAATTCTGAGATTTGGGTTTAAATCTTAGTTTGGTTGACATTGAATATTTTTATGGAAAATATTTTATTTAATGGTCTTTGTAGAAATTTGGGTATGGTTTTTCGAATAATGTAGATTAAGAATACCATTCTTTTTTAATGTATTATACATTTTTGGGATTTATAATCTTTTACAATCAATTTTTTTAGTTAATTTCTAAAGATATGGAAAATATATTGTTTATATTTGTTGGATTACGTGATTCTCTAGAAGTAGATTTTAGCACATCAGATATGAACATGTCATCTTGAATACTAATCCTTAGGAGAAATGATGAGTTCTTGGTAGAAACATATTTAAGGATGAAAATATACTTGAAAAGTAAGTATATTTCTTTATTTCCATAGTTAATCTCATAAATTAAATCTCCAAAATTATGAAAAAAACATATAATAAAAAAATTTGTTCGTTTACTTTTCATACTGGTAAACCAATGAATGTTTAATATATCACAAGATTGTGATTTATAGTGGTTAAAATTCTCCTAATAATGTTTTTGATCACTCTCCATCAGAACATGACACATAGTTTCTCTTTTATATCCTTTGTTTCCTACATTGAATCATACTTTGGGTAATCTCAGGTGACCATTTTAATTTACATTATTTCCTTAAAAGTGATAGTTTTATTGACTCTTTCTCTGAGGTGGAACATTTAATGAAGTTTCCAAGCCTAATTTTAAAATTGTGAGGAAAAATTTTCCAAAATGGGGGTGTGATATAACATCCTAGGAAAGTAAAGAATAACAAAAATTCACATTTATTAATATTTATTAATTAAAAATTTATTGTATTTTAAAAGGTGATGTTATATTCAATGTCATACCTGACACCCAACAATGGGTTATACCAAAGTCTTTTATTGCACACAATGCTGATTCTTAATGGAAAATACAAATATATTATTATTTTAAATGGTATTTAATTCCTAGACATTTTAATGGAGGGTATTAATAAAACAAACTACAATATTATTATATGAGTTTGTTAAATGTTTCTAAAATTATCCAATAAAAGATAGAGGCTTAAAATGTGAATGAATCGAATTTTAATCATAAATAGTCTAATATTATTTAATAGGTTGATTTACTACCTATTTTTAGAGAACTCTCATTAATTATATTTTTGGTCACTTTTATATACAAAATTTGACAAAATAAAATTCTTCTTTAGAATCGGGACATCAAAATTTACATTGTGTAAATTTTTATTATTTTTATTATAGAATTTACTTCTTAATGAATAGAGAAAAATATTCTATTTTAATTCAAAACTGTCTATTATTGTACTTTATTTATTTTATTATATTAACTTTTTAATTGGTTTTATTATAAATTAGATTATATTTTTACCATTTAATCCAATTTTGGTCATTGTATGTAATTTTATATTTCAATTGGACATAAAGAAGTGTCAATATTTTGATAGTTATTTTTTTATAAAAACAAGCGTTTTGTTTTGACGGTGGAAATTAATTATAAAAAAATTAATACATATTTTATTTTTTAAATTTGGTAAAATAGAAATCATTTATTAATTGAGAATATCAAATATATCTTAGGCTTAATTTTTGGTATTTTTCTAAAAAACATCAATTTTTAATAAATAGTGGAAAATTTGAATAGTAGTAAAAACCCATAATTTTTAATTTAAATGATATTTTACCGCTTCTGTGAATGTTATTTTGAAAATCTGACAGACGTGGATGTTACCAGTAATTAAAATGTGGTTGAATAAGAATAAAATATTTTCTGGTGAAAAGTATCTTTTTACGTGTATTGATCATAGTTAATGGTAAATATAGAAATTTAAGGTAAACATAATATTATAATAATATAAAATTACCCTAATATAAATACTAATCAGATTTGTTGATACATTTCTTACCATCACCATCCTTGGGTTGATTTTGGGACCCCATGGATCCACTTAAGAGTGATAATGATACTTTGTATTAATTAATTTAAATTACACACAAAAATGACAAAAACATATATCATTTAGTAAATCAATTATTTACGGAGTTATATAAGTTATATATTTGACAATAACAATTAATTTTCACATTTATAATATTTCATACATCATGGTATTTTATTTATACTTTTTTAACATTATATAAATAAAATTATTTTTGGCATAATATTGATGTAGTGTTTTCCTCATTAATGAATGATTTAAATAAATAAGATTATAAAAATTAAAACAATATCCAAAACCTATCCAATTATTATATAATGATTTTATTTCAAAATTTAGTCATTTTATCTTCAACTTTAATTGATTTTGGATCTTTAAAAACTATAAATGATTTTATAATAAAATAATATCTTCAAACGTTCATAAAGATCCCCTCCTTCACCATAAAATTATTCACATCTAACCCATTAATCACACCTCTAAAGCCCCTTGGATCATCATACATCTATCCAAATAAGCTCTCAAGATCCCTCTCTTACACTTACAAGACTTAAATTAGGTTTAAGTAACTTTAAGATCTCCTTTTTGTTCGAACTAAAGGGAGTTACCAGATTTAAATGTAATGTCTTCTTTTAAGTTCTTTTATTTTATTTTACTTCTCCAACACCCCTAACTCTTATTAATCATTTTCTATAGAAAAATATGTATCCTAAATACACAAGGTGGTTTGTATGAGTAGTATTATAACTACACATAAACACACATCCATCTAATAGGGAAAGAACATATTGTTTCTATGGACGGCGAACTGCTACCTCACGAAATGATGATTGGTCAATCTTCTCCTACAACATCGTATGGTTTCCATTATGAAGGAAAATTATTTATATATGATATATTTTATATTTATATTGTTTCTACTCTTTTATATTTTACATTTATAGAAATCTATTATTGTTTCTTTAGTGGGTAAATACGATAATTTCATTTGAGGATTTGCGGACTACGTCCCACTCGAAGTGATAAGACTCATTCATGGTATACATGTAAAATTTAATGTATGAAGTAAATGAAATTACATATTATATTATACTGTAATTATAATATAACTATTTATAATTATGTCTTAATTCCATTAAATATGAAATATAAATGAACGCAGCGTTCATGCGTACGTACGACTTACCGTCTCCAGGAAGGGTGCATTTCATTTCTTTTCACCAAACGTTATGTAATAATTTAAAAACATAACTTTAGTAGATATATATATGATATATATGATATCTAAATCCTGAATATAATTTTATTGACAATGTACTTTTGACCACATTAACACCCTGTAATTATAATAACTTCATTTTTGACTCAAGTACCAAATACGGACCAAATAACAATTATAAACATCAATGATTGAATAATGTTTATAAAATGGTAATAAGTGATATAAAAGGAATACTAAAATCTTAAGGGGTTATTATTCTAGTATAAATAATGTTTAGTTAATTATTACGTAGATTAAATAATGAACAGGTTGAGTCGGACTCAAGGTAATGGGTTTTGTATCTCACTTTTAATTCTGTGATATTTTTATTGTGCACAACATATTTATTGCATGTGGTGTATTTTGTACTAAACATTCATGTATCTTATCTAGATAAAATTTATATTTATGGTATTGTTTGATTAATTTGGTGGTTATGGTCATTTTTTCATACGACTGGATTGATTATAATGTAGTAATGTTTTTTCATCTCACTTTTTATTCTCGTGAGATTCAGGCTATATTTTCCACTATTTCCTATTGTGTGGGGTATGTAATAACCATGATTTTATTATTTGTATAATATAATCTAATTTATGTGTATTTACATCTTCATTTTATGATCCTTATTTCATGTGGTGAATGTTTCATATGTTACCATATCTGTAAAGGAACTATTAACCATACTCTTTCAGTCAACGACTTCATTTATGTTATGTCGTTAAATTATAATTTTAAAACATTGTTATATGTTCTTATATAACATTATTGTTTAAAATTTTGTATCAATGTGATTATATACACCTTTTATCTCATCAATTCATTTTCTAAATTTTTAATTGGCGTTGTTAGGCTGTTGAATTTTTTTAAGCGAACTTCTTAACAAAATTTCCATGCTTTTGGTTAATCTTATACTTCATTATTATGTAATGTTAGGAATTTTTGTGGAATAAATAAATATTTATTTGTATAGTAATTTCCACTCCACATTGTGTGGATATAAATTTGATATTCATAATCACTCCATTGATAATTTCTCAAGTCATTGATATGAACATGATAGTGGTAATCTTAACTCAATTTCCATTCGTTGAGTTAAACATACAACCTGTTCTTTTTTTAAAAGAATATTTGTTAATGTAATTAGATTAATATAAAATGAATATCAAATAATATTGAATGTATTTATATTTTTCAAACATAGTTATGAAATTAGCATATCTTTAATCTAAGGATATCGTCTTTATAATAGATTTCGTATAAATTTACATTCGATTGAGACTTAAATGTTATTCTGCACCAATTAATTTTAATAAGGTATATATACTATTATATGGAATATTATACCATGAATACCTTTATTCTCAAGATATTATAATGGTTTTATTATTTATTATTCCTCAATTATTTATATTTAAGCATCTCTTATTAAGTTAAGAACTTTTTACCTAAAAAATTGTATTTTAATTATTTATTCTTATAAATATTTGTCATTAATGTCTATATTTTCAAAATGATTTTAAGGATTTATTTACAAGGAAATTAATGTTTTATAATTTTAATACCATTAAATGTTTTAAATAGTTTTTGAAAATGTTTTTGATAAAGAATTGACTACATAAATATATTGAGATGATATATGGTGATTAAAAAGTGTAAATGTTATATTTCATTCATGTTTTTATGTGTTATTATTTATAATGGTACTTTTATATTTTACTGGTGGTTACATTTTAAACCAAATGATGGGTGGTTTCATGATAGACCAGGATGGGTGGTTACGTTATAACCTCCAACGCATTGGGTATGTAATTTAGTTATATGGATATTCTATTTAGTGATATGTGCATATATTGATTATATTGTTATTCCATTTTTGTATGTTTTTGTCCCATGTTACCTATATAAGTAATGTGTACTTTTTATGGTTTTTATGGTTACATTTTTGTTATAATAAGGTATGCAATGATCATTTATTAAATGAATAATATTTAAGACATCATAAAGGTGGAAAGTATTACATATGATAATGTATTCATGGTTTACATATAGCTTTAAAAAAATTCCTTTTTAGTGTATCCCTTATAAGTATTTTTTCTCTTAAAATGTTTTCAAAATGTTTTTCACATGTCATTAAGTGGAATAGGGTGAAGGATAGGATCATGGGAAAGTCATGATATCTAAAATATGGAACGATACTTGTTTCTTTTTAAAGTGGTTATATTTTATAAAAAATGGAAACTAAGAAGTTTTGTATACATGTAATAATAAAGTTGATATGTTATAGTTAAGTCCTAATTCTCTAAAATTATAAACCTGAAAATATCCTCATTGTGAATTCTTTATTTAACTCAAGATTCTGTAATTTTTTAGGCTGGTCCCTATAATGAGTTTTTTTGGTGGTCTTTTCAGAATAATTTCTATGTCATCCACTAAATTATGTAGTTTTTCTCTTCAATAGAACTCATAACTGGTGTTATGATTAATATAACAACATGTTATAAAACCACCGAAATTGAAATGAAGGAATTTAATAATCAATTCTTAGAGGATAATGATAAGGGATTCATACTCCCTAGTTGTAACGACCCTAAATTTTTAAATAAATTTTGTTTCATAATTTTATGTGTTATTGTTATACTCAAAAAAAATGTTTCATTTGGTAACATGAGTATAATTAAATTGAGACTGTTGGGTTTTGACTGTTATTTGACCATTGGTCAATATGACCGCTGGATACTAAACATTTTGACTATTGTCTCTAAATACAAGAAATCTTGGTTAATTAATATAGAAAGAAGATTCGATGGCCTCACCCAGTAGTCTTGGACCGATCGAAGCCCGTCTAACAGAACTTGGGAAGGAGGTAGCACCACTGGGATTTTCTCTGGACCAAACCCAAGCTGAACTTCATCGTATAAAGCTAGAACGGGATCGCCTTCGCGAGAAGTTCAAACTGATAGAAATTACTACTCGTGCGATGTTGGCCGAGCCTCCCTCAGATTCTCTCACCTTAGCACACCTTACACTTAGGTCCTATGCTTGTGTGATATGGGGCTATGTAAGGAGACCGTAATTGTCTTGTGTAATCCTTTGTTTTAAATAAAATTTCGATTTCTTTTATGAATTTTCAAATGACCGGATAAATATAGTATGCAAATTTTTGATGAATTTTAGGAAAAGGATATTTTAAATATGTTTATGTAAACCCTAAATAATTAAAAATGTGTAATGATTTTCAAAAAATGGTCTTCTGCAATTATGTTCAGTACTAAATTTAGAGTCTAATAAGATCAACTTTATTTTTGATGAATAGTAAATTATGAATAGTGATTTTATGATTAGGATTAATAATGTGTCCAAATGGATTAGTAATCTCACTTAAAGAAAGTATTAAAATAAGCTAGGCACTTTGATTAAGTAATGTGATTCAATAAAGTTGTTAAATAACGGTTTCATAAATTATTATTCAAGTATTAGTTTTTTCGGATGAATAGTGTT
This sequence comes from Viscum album, assembly GCA_963277665.1. Lineage (NCBI taxonomy): Eukaryota > Viridiplantae > Streptophyta > Magnoliopsida > Santalales > Viscaceae > Viscum > Viscum album. The sequence continues at coordinate 255,123 of CAUJRU010000236.1, forward strand.
TTTTAATTAAAAATTTAATTAAAAATAATTAGAAAATTATTTTTATAAAAATGACTTTATTTTTGAACTCAGAGGATCGATATTATGTTATGGTAATTTTTGGGGATTTTTCTGAAAAAAATGAATTTTCGGTGAATAGTGTATTTATTTAAAAATAAAATTAAAAATATTTAGAAAATTATTTTTATAAAATGGAGTTCATTTTTGAAATCGGAGCATTGATATTTAGTTAAGGTGAAAGTTTAGGATTTTTCTGAGAAAGATGAATTTTTCAGTGAATAGTAAAAATGTAGTTTTAGGGTTTCGGTATGTTTAATGACATCATAATTGTGTCATGATGATGTCATGAGATCTTTTAAGGGTTGGCCGGCCAAGGGTGATGAATTATTGTTTTAGGGGCCCCATGTGGCCTAACTCCATGATAAATGCAAAGGGAGAGCACATGGGTTTGAGAAAAGCACATGTGAGGTGTCCCTTGGCCATTAATGCCTTGTCCCCTCACTTTCCCTATAAATACCAAGCCCTCCTCTCATTCATTCGACTCCCCACTCATTCCCAACAAATTTCGGGTCTTATTACCTCCCAAGGAGTCCTCCCAAGGTGCCCCCAAGCCCTCAGGGTCCCAACCTTTGAGGTTTAAGAGTTACATTTTAAGGTAAGGGATCCGACCTCTCTCTTTCTTTTCAAGTAATCTCTTTTATGTCATTTCTTTTATACTCCAGGTTCTTATGTTGGAGGATGTTCTTTTTATTCATCCTACTGCCTATTTCATGTTTATATGATGAGAGACCCCCCTTTCTCTCATCAATTCGTTTTAAGAATGTTTAAGTGGCGCCGTTAGACTGCCGAATTTTTAAGGGATTCTTTCACCTTCCTCGTTTTCAAGTTCTATTTTCATTCAAGTCTTTCATGTTCCTTTTTATTATGTTGGGGTATGATCTCTAAATTATCATACTGATATTTTATGATCATATGATGAGAGACCCCATTTGATCGCTTCAATTCAGTATTTTGATGTTTTAAGTGGCGCCGTTAGGCTGCCGAACTTTTAAGTGGTTCTTCACCCTTCTCGTTTTGAAGTTCTACTTTCATGTCAATTATTTCTAGTTCCTTTTTGTTATATTGGGGTATGATAACTATATCTATCATACTGGACTCTTATGTTCATATGATGAGAGACCCCATTTTATCTCTTCAATTCATTATTTTGTTGAAATTTAAGTGGCGCCGTTAGGCTGCCGAATTTTTAAGTGGTTCTTCACCATTCTCGTTTTGAAGTTCTACATTCATGTCAATTCTTTCAAGTTCCTTTTTATTATGTTGGGGTATGATCTCTAAATTTATCATACTGATATTTTATGATCATATGATGAGAGACCCCATTTGATCACTTCAATTCAGTATTTTGAAGTTTTAAGTGGCGCCGTTAGGCTGCCGAAATTTTAAGTGGTTCTTCACCCTTCTCGTTTTGAAGTTCTACTTTCATGTCAATTCTTTCAAGTTTATTGTTGTTATGTTGGGGTATGATATCTATATCTATCTTACTATACTCTTATGTTTATATGATGAGAGACCCCATTTGATCTCTTCAATTAAGTATTTTGTTGAAGTTTAAGTGGCACCGTTAGGCTGCCGAATTTTTAAGTGGTTCTTCACCATTCTCGTTTTGAAGTTCTACTTTCATGTCAATTCTTTCAAGTTTCTTTCTATTATGTTGGGGTATGATCTCTATATCTATAATACTGGACTCTTATTTTCATATGATGAGAGACCCTATTTGACATTGTCAATTCAATTTTGTTGAAGTTTAAGTGACGCCGTTAGGCTGCTGAATTCTCACAAGAGAAATCTTTTTTTCTTCCTTTCATGTTCTTCATTTCATATGGTATATTTTAAAATTTCATTACCATGTTCTTAAATCTCTTATATTTTGTCCCTCTACTGTTTGATGGGTCATTTATGAATGTTTGACCCATGTCCCCTCTCTTCTCAATGTTTTCTAAAACCTTGTAACATAGCCGTTATGCTGCAGAATTTTCGTCTCAAAATGCCTCTCTCTTTTTTCTAAAAATTATTTTATGTTATAAAGTGAATACTCAAAGATCATATTTCTATAGTGGTATTCACATATATATCAAAATGTTCTATTTTAAATTCTGGGAATTACATACATGAAACCCTCTTTCCCTTTCTGTGGGTTTAAAGTGACGTAAAGATCATGTCTTTAAAGCAGTTTTTAAAACGTTATGATTATGAAATGAAACCCATTTATTTTATGCTATATGTGTTATTTTTGAAATGTTTGATGATGATATATGCGGCTCACATGATAATAAAGGCAAATTTAAGGGTGCGACCTCATAGCGCTCCAATGCATTGGGTAATGATGTAACCACTAGAGATTACAATTTTCACGATACCTTGGTGAATAACCTTGGTAATTTTAAAATGACACCTTGGGGATGGACCATGATGATATGATCATGATTGTCTATGTTAAATGATGTAGCCACATCTTCAAGTTTTGAAAATGTTTTATTTTTATTATGATATGCCTCATGATTTCATTTTCATGCCTTAAAGTTCTTTTCATGACTTTATTGATGTATCTCAAGATCATATGTAAAATGTTTCACTTGTTTCCCTTGCTGGGCCTTCTGCTCACCCTTCCTTTTGATGTATGTCCCCAGGTTATGAGATGCAGTAATGAACCTAGGATGAACTTAAGGAGAAGCCTTTCAAGTGTTTAAGAAGAGTGTTTTTGTTCTTTTCATGTTTTATGTTCCTGGTTTCCAAGACACTAAACCTTAAAGATCCTCAGTTTTGTGTAATGTAATGAAAGTTTATGTTATAAAAAGACGGGATGCTATAGTTGGTATCAAAGGATGGTTTAGTTATTTGTGGAAATTAGGATATGAAAAATCTAGGAAGAACCCTATAGAAAAGTTTAATATAGGAAATCTTCCTGGTATTTTGGTGAGTATTGAGTAAGGGGTTGCCAAGAAAATACATCCCTGTCTGGATACGAGCATGTAGAGGTGGCTCTGGCACAGATGTACATAGGGGTAAAACCCGAAAACACCGCTTTGAGCTAGACTCGAATGGGAACTGGTACACGACAACGGGCCTTGCTTCAATCTTGGTTACGACACTCCCGGGGGATATGCTTTGGTAAATTCATAAGCTTGGTATGAACCATTGTTAAAGGAACAAAGATAAAATAAAATAAAGGTTCACATAAGAATATATGATCATTCATAACCTAGATGGGAACCTAGGATATCACAAGTTAGGGTATACCTTTCATATACAAGTTATCCTTATATGCTTTCAGTTCCTTTTCATGATTATTAGCTAAGTACTTAATCCCCTAATTATGCTTTCTCTTCTTAGTTAATGGTGGGAAATGGAAGAACATGTTCCGACAACCAATGTGATAGGAAATGCGACGATTTTCATATGAATATGACAGGGATGATTAGGGGATTAAAATATGATTATTATTTTGGAAGACGTTCATTATTTTGGGAACCATATTTGATCGAGGTAAATAGATTACTACGTTATTTTCATTGAGGAGTAAGGTTGACTTATATTTTGAAGAATCGATGAATTTAAGGTGAACTTATAGTAATTTAGGTTACTTATAGGAATGAGTAACCTATCTTGGGTAAAATATGTTTAGGTTAGCTACTTTTTTTTATAAGATGTTAGGAGTGGTTGATGTTGTCTGGAGATGAACAATGAAGTTGTTTTGGAAGACTATGTTATCAAATCCTTCTTGTATTTGGGTTTCAATCTTAGTTTGGTTTGTTTTGAGGAATTTTAAGGACCATTATTTATGGAATGGTCTATGATGAACTTTGGGTAGTACCATGGAACTTTGATGATTTAAAAGTTGTTTCCATTCCTATGGGATTCTTTCTTTTTGAAGAGTTGTTTTACCTTAACCTTTCTGTTTTTGGGATAATGTTTAAAGATAGAAGAAATAGATAGTTAATCTTTTGTAGATTATGTGATTCTATAGAAGATGATTCTTGTGTTTTGATGAGACCATGTAGTTTTGAATGCTCATCATTTGGAGAAAAGATTAGTTTTGGTAGAAACTTATTAAAGTATGAAACTCTACATGAAGGTAGATATATTTCCTTATTTTTTTGTTCTATGTTGTAAATGAATTCCTAAAAGTTATTAAAAGGAACGTAAAACAAAAACGTTGTTGGTTTACGTTTCCAACAAGTTAATCAAATACCGCTTACACACATCATAAGTTTGGGATTTTCTCATGGTTAACTTTCTCCTAATCATGTTCTCTATCACTCTCCCTCAGAACTTGACCCTTTGTTTTCTCCTCCATGTCCATGTTTTCCTACATGGAACCCTAGTGTGGGTTAACTCGGGTGACCTTTGTACATACCTTTCTTTATTTTAAAGTAATAGTTTTACTGACTCCTTTTCCGATGTGGGACTTTCAATGAAATCTCAAAACCCAATTTTAAAATTTTGAGGATGCAATTTTTTAAGGGGGGAAGATTGTAACGACCCGAAATTTTTAAATAAATTTTTTTTCCTAATTTTATGTGTTAATGTTATACTCAACAAAAATGTTTCATTTGGTAATATGAGTATAATTAAAATGAGACTGTTGGGTTTTGACTGTTATTTGACCATTGGTCAATATGACCGCTGGAAACTAAACATTTTGACTATTGTCTCTAAATACAAGAAATCTTGGTTAATTAATATAGAAAGAAGATTCGATGGCCTCACCCAGTAGTCTTGGACCGATCGAAGCCCATCTAACAGAACTTGGGAAGGAGGTAGCACCACTGGGATTTTCTCTGGACCAAACCCAAGCTGAACTTCATCGTATAAAGCTAGAACGGGATCGCCTTCGCGAGAAGTTCAAACTGATAGAAATTACTACTCGTGCGATGTTGGCCGAGCGTCCCTCAGATTCTCTCACCTTAGCACACCTTACACTTAGGTCATATGCTGGTGTGATATGGGGCTATGTAAGGAGACCGTAACTGTCTTGTGTAATCCTTTGTTTTAAATAAAATTTTGATTTCTTTTATGAATTTTCAAATGACCGGATAAATATAGAATGCAAATTTTTGATGAATTTTAGGAAAAGGATATTTTAAATATGTTTATGTAAACCCTAAATAATTAAAAATGTGTAATGATTTTCAAAAAATGGTCTTCTGCAATTATGTTCAGTACTAAATTTAGAGTCTAATAAGATCAACTTTATTTTTGATGAATAGTAAATTATGAATAGTGATTTTATGATTAGGATTAATAATGTGTCCAAATGGATTAGTAATCTCACTTAAAGAAAGTATTAAAATAAGCTAGGCACTTTGATTAAGTAATGTGATTCAATAAAGTGGTTAAATAACGGTTTCATAAATTATTATTCAAGTATTAGTTTTTTCAGATGAATAGTGTTTTTTAATTAAAAATTTAATTAAAAATAATTAGAAAATTATTTTTATAAAAATGACTTTATTTTTGAACTCAGAGGATCGATATTATGTTATGGTAATTTTTGGGGATTTTTCTGAAAAAAATGAATTTTCGGTGAATAGTGTATTTATTTAAAAATAAAATTAAAAATATTTAGAAAATTATTTTTATAAAATGGAGTTCATTTTTGAAATCGGAGCATTGATATTTAATTAAGGTGAATGTTTGGGATTTTTCTGAGAAAGATGAATTTTTCAGTGAATAGTAAAAATGCAGTTTTAGGGTTTCGGTATGTTTAATGACATCATAATTGTGTCATGATGATGTCATGAGATCTTTTAAGGGTTGGCCGGCCAAGGGTGATGAATTATTGTTTTGGGGGCCCCATGTGGCCTAACTCCATGATAAATGCCAAGGGAGAACACATGGGTTTGAGAAAAGCACATGTGAGGTGTCCCTTGGCCATTAATGCCTTGTCCCCTCACTTTCCCCATAAATACCAAGCCCTCCTCTCATTCATTCGACTCCCCACTCATTCCCAACGAATTTCTGGTCTCATTACCTCCCAAGGAGTCCTCCCAAGGTGCCCCCAAGCCCTCAAGGTCCCAACCTTTGAGGTTTAAGTGTTACATTTTAAGGTAAGGGATCCGACCTCTCTCTTTCTTTTCAAGTAATCTCTTTTATGTCATTTCTTTTATACTCCATGTTCTTTTGTTGGAGGATGTTCTTTTATATTCATCCTACTGCCTATTTCATGTTCATATGATGAGAGACCCCCCCCTTGCTCTCATCTATTCGTTTTAAGAATGTTTAAGTGGCGCCGTTAGGCTGCCGAATTTTTAAGGGATTCTTTCACCTTCCTCGTTTTCAAGTTCTATTTTCATTCAAGTCTTTAATGTTCCTTTTTATTATGTTGGGGTATGATCTCTAAATTTACCATACTGATATTTTATGATCATATGATGAGAGACCCCATTTGATCGCTTCAATTCAGTATTTTGATGTTTTAAGTGGCGCCGTTAGGCTGCCGAACTTTTAAGTGGTTCTTCACCCTTCTCGTTTTGAAGTTCTACTTTCATGTCAATTATTTCAAGTTCCTTTTTGTTATATTGGGGTATGATAACTATATCTATCATACTGGACTCTTATGTTCATATGATGAGAGACCCCATTTGATCTCTTCAATTCATTATTTTGTTGAAATTTAAGTGGCGCCGTTAGGCTGCCGAATTTTTAAGTGGTTCTTCACCATTCTCGTTTTGAAGTTCTACATTCATGTCAATTCTTTCAAGTTCCTTTTTATTATGTTGGGGTATGATCTCTAAATTTATCATACTGATATTTTATGATCATATGATGAGAGACCCCATTTGATCACTTCAATTCAGTATTTTGAAGTTTTAAGTGGCGCCGTTAGGCTGCCGAAATTTTAAGTGGTTCTTCACCCTTCTCGTTTTGAAGTTCTACTTTCATGTCAATTCTTTCAAGTTTATTTTTGTTATGTTGGGGTATGATATCTATATCTATCTTACTAGACTCTTATGTTTATATGATGAGAGACCCCATTTGATCTCTTCAATTAAGTATTTTGTTGAAGTTTAAGTGGCACCGTTAGGCTGCCAAATTTTTAAGTGGTTCTTCACCATTCTCGTTTTGAAGTTCTACTTTCATGTCAATTCTTTCAAGTTTCTTTCTATTATGTTGGGGTATGATCTCTATATCTATAATACTGGACTCTTATTTTCATATGACGAGAGACCCTATTTGACCTTGTCAATTCAATTTTGTTGAAGTTTAAGTGACGCCGTTAGGCTACTGAATTCTCACAAGAGAAATCTTTTTTTCTTCCTTTCATGTTCTTCATTTCATATGGTATATTTTAAAATTTCATTACCATGTTCTTAAATCTCTTATCTTTTGTCCCTCTACTGTTTGATGGGTCATTTATGAATGTTTGACCCATGTCCCCTCTCTTCTCAATGTTTTCTAAAACCTTGTAACATAGCCGTTATGCTGCAGAATTTTCGTCTCAAAATGCCTCTCTCTTTTTTCTAAAAATTATTTTATGTTATAAAGTGAATACTCAAAGATCTTATTTCTATAGTGGTATTCACATATATATCAAAATGTTCTATTTTAAATTCTGGGAATTACATACATGAAACCCTCTTTCCCTTTCTGTGGGTTTAAAGTGACGTAAAGATCATGTCTTTAAAGCAGTTTTTAAAACGTTATGATTATGAAATGAAACCCATTTATTTTATGCTATATGTGTTATTTTTGAAATGTTTGATGATGATATATGCGGCTCACATGATAATAAAGGCAAATTTAAGGGTGCGACCTCATAGCGCTCCAATGCATTGGGTAATGATGTAACCACTAGAGATTACAATTTTCACGATACCTTGGTGAATAACCTTGGTAATTTTAAAATGACACCTTGGGGATGGACCATGATGATATGATCATGATTGTCTATGTTAAATTATGTAGCCACATCTTCAAGTTTTGAAAATGTTTTATTTTTATTATGATATGCCTCATGATTTCATTTTCATGCCTTAAAGTTCTTTTCATGACTTTATTGATGTATCTCAAGATCATATGTAAAATGTTTCACTTGTTTCCCTTGCTGGGCCTTCTGCTCACCCTTCCTTTTGATGTATGTCCCCAGGTTATGAGATGCAGTAATGAACCTAGGATGAACTTAAGGAGAAGCCTTTCAAGTGTTTAAGAAGAGTGTTTTTGTTCTTTTCATGTTTTATGTTCCTGGTTTCCAAGACACTAAACCTTAAAGATCCTCAGTTTTGTGTAATGTAATGAAAGTTTATGTTATAAAAAGACGGGATGCTATAGTTGGTATCAAAGGATGGTTTAGTTATTTGTGGAAATTAGGATATGAAAACTCTAGGAAGAACCCTATAGAAAAGTTTAATATAGGAAATCTTCCTGGTATTTTGGTGAGTATTGAGTAAGGGGTTGCCAAGAAAATACATCCCTGTCTGGATACGAGCATGTAGAGGTGGCTCTGGCACAGATGTACATAGGGGTAAAACCCGAAAACACCGCTTTGAGCTAGACTCGAATGGGAACTGGTACACGACAACGGGCCTTGCTTCAATCTTGGTTACGACACTCCCGGGGGATATGCTTTGGTAAATTCATAAGCTTGGTATGAACCATTGTTAAAGGAACAAAGATAAAATAAAATAAAGGTTCACATAAGAATATATGATCATACATAACCTAGATGGGAACCTAGGAGATCACAAGTTAGGGTATACCTTTCATATACAAGTTATCCTTATATGCTTTCAGTTCCTTTTCATGATTATTAGCTAAGTACTTAATCCCCTAATTATGCTTTCTCTTCTTAGTTAATGGTGGGAAATGGAAGAACATGTTCCGACAACCAATGTGATAGGAAATGCGACGATTTTCATATGAATATGACAGGGATGATTAGGGGATTAAAATATGATTATTATTTTGGAAGACGTTCATTATTTTGGGAACCATATTTGATCGAGGTAAATAGATTACTACGTTATTTTCATTGAGGAGTAAGGTTGACTTATATTTTGAAGAATCGATGAATTTAAGGTGAACTTATAGTAATTTAGGTTACTTATAGGAATGAGTAACCTATCTTGGGTAAAATATGTTTAGGTTAGCTACTTTTTTTTATAAGATGTTAGGAGTGGTTGATGTTGTCTGGAGATGAACAATGAAGTTGTTTTGGAAGACTATGTTATCAAATCCTTCTTGTATTTGGGTTTCAATCTTAGTTTGGTTTGTTTTGAGGAATTTTAAGGACCATTATTTATGGAATGGTCTATGATGAACTTTGGGTAGTACCATGGAACTTTGATGATTTAAAAGTTGTTTCCATTCCTATGGGATTCTTTCTTTTTGAAGAGTTGTTTTACCTTAACCTTTCTGTTTTTGGGATAATGTTTAAAGATAGAAGAAATAGATAGTTAATCTTTTGTAGATTATGTGATTCTATAGAAGATGATTCTTGTGTTTTGATGAGACCATGTAGTTTTGAATGCTCATCATTTGGAGAAAAGATTAGTTTTGGTAGAAACTTATTAAAGTATGAAACTCTACATGAAGGTAGATATATTTCCTTATTTTTTTGTTCTATGTTGTAAATGAATTCCTAAAAGTTATTAAAAGGAACGTAAAACAAAAACGTTGTTGGTTTACGTTTCCAACAAGTTAATCAAATACCGCTTACACACATCATAAGTTTGGGATTTTCTCATGGTTAACTTTCTCCTAATCATGTTCTCTATCACTCTCCCTCAGAACTTGACCCTTTGTTTTCTCCTCCATGTCCATGTTTTCCTACATGGAACCCTAGTGTGGGTTAACTCGGGTGACCTTTGTACATACCTTTCTTTATTTTAAAGTAATAGTTTTACTGACTCCTTTTCCGATGTGGGACTTTCAATGAAATCTCAAAACCCAATTTTAAAATTGTGAGGATGCAATTTTTTAAGGGGGGAAGATTGTAACGACCCGAAATTTTTAAATAAATTTTTTTTCCTAATTTTATGTGTTAATGTTATACTCAACAAAAATGTTTCATTTGGTAATATGAGTATAATTAAAATGAGACTGTTGGGTTTTGACTGTTATTTGACCATTGGTCAATATGACCGCTGGAAACTAAACATTTTGACTATTGTCTCTAAATACAAGAAATCTTGGTTAATTAATATAGAAAGAAGATTCGATGGCCTCACCCAGTAGTCTTGGACCGATCGAAGCCCATCTAACAGAACTTGGGAAGGAGGTAGCACCACTGGGATTTTCTCTGGACCAAACCCAAGCTGAACTTCATCGTATAAAGCTAGAACGGGATCGCCTTCGCGAGAAGTTCAAACTGATAGAAATTACTACTCGTGCGATGTTGGCCGAGCGTCCCTCAGATTCTCTCACCTTAGCACACCTTACACTTAGGTAATATGCTGGTGTGATATGGGGCTATGTAAGGAGACCGTAACTGTCTTGTGTAATCCTTTGTTTTAAATAAAATTTTGATTTCTTTTATGAATTTTCAAATGACCGGATAAATATAGAATGCAAATTTTTGATGAATTTTAGGAAAAGGATATTTTAAATATGTTTATGTAAACCCTAAATAATTAAAAATGTGTAATGATTTTCAAAAAATGGTCTTCTGCAATTATGTTCAGTACTAAATTTAGAGTCTAATAAGATCAACTTTATTTTTGATGAATAGTAAATTATGAATAGTGATTTTATGATTAGGATTAATAATGTGTCCAAATGGATTAGTAATCTCACTTAAAGTAAGTATTAAAATAAGCTAGGCACTTTGATTAAGTAATGTGATTCAATAAAGTGGTTAAATAACGGTTTCATAAATTATTATTCAAGTATTAGTTTTTTCAGATGAATAGTGTTTTTTAATTAAAAATTTAATTAAAAATAATTAGAAAATTATTTTTATAAAAATGACTTTATTTTTGAACTCAGAGGATCGATATTATGTTATGGTAATTTTTGGGGATTTTTCTGAAAAAAATGAATTTTCGGTGAATAGTGTATTTATTTAAAAATAAAATTAAAAATATTTAGAAAATTATTTTTATAAAATGGAGTTCATTTTTGAAATCGGAGCATTGATATTTAATTAAGGTGAATGTTTGGGATTTTTCTGAGAAAGATGAATTTTTCAGTGAATAGTAAAAATGCAGTTTTAGGGTTTCGGTATGTTTAATGACATCATAATTGTGTCATGATGATGTCATGAGATCTTTTAAGGGTTGGCCGGCCAAGGGTGATGAATTATTGTTTTGGGGGCCCCATGTGGCCTAACTCCATGATAAATGCCAAGGGAGAACACATGGGTTTGAGAAAAGCACATGTGAGGTGTCCCTTGGCCATTAATGCCTTGTCCCCTCACTTTCCCCATAAATACCAAGCCCTCCTCTCATTCATTCGACTCCCCACTCATTCCCAACGAATTTCTGGTCTCATTACCTCCCAAGGAGTCCTCCCAAGGTGCCCCCAAGCCCTCAAGGTCCCAACCTTTGAGGTTTAAGTGTTACATTTTAAGGTAAGGGATCCGACCTCTCTCTTTCTTTTCAAGTAATCTCTTTTATGTCATTTCTTTTATACTCCATGTTCTTTTGTTGGAGGATGTTCTTTTATATTCATCCTACTGCCTATTTCATGTTCATATGATGAGAGACCCCCCCCCCCTTGCTCTCATCTATTCGTTTTAAGAATGTTTAAGTGGCGCCGTTAGGCTGCCGAATTTTTAAGGGATTCTTTCACCTTCCTCGTTTTCAAGTTCTATTTTCATTCAAGTCTTTAATGTTCCTTTTTATTATGTTGGGGTATGATCTCTAAATTTACCATACTGATATTTTATGATCATATGATGAGAGACCCCATTTGATCGCTTCAATTCAGTATTTTGATGTTTTAAGTGGCGCCGTTAGGCTGCCGAACTTTTAAGTGGTTCTTCACCCTTCTCGTTTTGAAGTTCTACTTTCATGTCAATTATTTCAAGTTCCTTTTTGTTATATTGGGGTATGATAACTATATCTATCATACTGGACTCTTATGTTCATATGATGAGAGACCCCATTTGATCTCTTCAATTCATTATTTTGTTGAAATTTAAGTGGCGCCGTTAGGCTGCCGAATTTTTAAGTGGTTCTTCACCATTCTCGTTTTGAAGTTCTACATTCATGTCAATTCTTTCAAGTTCCTTTTTATTATGTTGGGGTATGATCTCTAAATTTATCATACTGATATTTTATGATCATATGATGAGAGACCCCATTTGATCACTTCAATTCAGTATTTTGAAGTTTTAAGTGGCGCCGTTAGGCTGCCGAAATTTTAAGTGGTTCTTCACCCTTCTCGTTTTGAAGTTCTACTTTCATGTCAATTCTTTCAAGTTTATTTTTGTTATGTTGGGGTATGATATCTATATCTATCTTACTAGACTCTTATGTTTATATGATGAGAGACCCCATTTGATCTCTTCAATTAAGTATTTTGTTGAAGTTTAAGTGGCACCGTTAGGCTGCCAAATTTTTAAGTGGTTCTTCACCATTCTCGTTTTGAAGTTCTACTTTCATGTCAATTCTTTCAAGTTTCTTTCTATTATGTTGGGGTATGATCTCTATATCTATCATACTGGACTCTTATTTTCATATGACGAGAGACCCTATTTGACCTTGTCAATTCAATTTTGTTGAAGTTTAAGTGACGCCGTTAGGCTACTGAATTCTCACAAGAGAAATCTTTTTTTCTTCCTTTCATGTTCTTCATTTCATATGGTATATTTTAAAATTTCATTACCATGTTCTTAAATCTCTTATCTTTTGTCCCTCTACTGTTTGATGGGTCATTTATGAATGTTTGACCCATGTCCCCTCTCTTCTCAATGTTTTCTAAAACCTTGTAACATAGCCGTTATGCTGCAGAATTTTCGTCTCAAAATGCCTCTCTCTTTTTTCTAAAAATTATTTTATGTTATAAAGTGAATACTCAAAGATCTTATTTCTATAGTGGTATTCACATATATATCAAAATGTTCTATTTTAAATTCTGGGAATTACATACATGAAACCCTCTTTCCCTTTCTGTGGGTTTAAAGTGACGTAAAGATCATGTCTTTAAAGCAGTTTTTAAAACGTTATGATTATGAAATGAAACCCATTTATTTTATGCTATATGTGTTATTTTTGAAATGTTTGATGATGATATATGCGGCTCACATGATAATAAAGGCAAATTTAAGGGTGCGACCTCATAGCGCTCCAATGCATTGGGTAATGATGTAACCACTAGAGATTACAATTTTCACGATACCTTGGTGAATAACCTTGGTAATTTTAAAATGACACCTTGGGGATGGACCATGATGATATGATCATGATTGTCTATGTTAAATGATGTAGCCACATCTTCAAGTTTTGAAAATGTTTTATTTTTATTATGATATGCCTCATGATTTCATTTTCATGCCTTAAAGTTCTTTTCATGACTTTATTGATGTATCTCAAGATCATATGTAAAATGTTTCACTTGTTTCCCTTGCTGGGCCTTCTGCTCACCCTTCCTTTTGATGTATGTCCCCAGGTTATGAGATGCAGTAATGAACCTAGGATTAACATAAGGAGAAGCCTTTCAAGTGTTTAAGAAGAGTTTTTTTGTTCTTTTCATTTTTTATGTTCCTGGTTTCCAAGACACTAAACCTTAAAGATCCCCAGTTTTGTGTAATGTAATGAAAGTTTATGTTATAAAAAGATGGGATGCTATACTAGTGAATAACATTATGGTTCACCTATTCTATATGTTACGAATAAAATTATATTAATGAGATTCTGCACTGATTTTAAAAAATTTAACAAGATAAATATCATGAAAAAATATCATATTCTCTATATTGAAGACATATTTGACCAATTACAAAGACCTCTAATCCAAAAAATATTGATCTTCATTCTGGATATCATCAATTATGGATCAATATAGAAGATATACCCAATATGGAATTATTAATAAGGTATGGACAATATAAATTTATAATTATTCCTTTCGGCCTAATTAATACCCCCTCTATCTTCACGGATTTAAAAAATATAGTCTTTATAAGGTATCATGACGGTGTATATATATGGATTTAGTAAAGCCATAAATTATTTATTGTGGGACTAGACTAACAATTTTATCTAGGATCTTATTTTTTCTTGTTTTGGATAGATATTATATAATTTCTGTGGATGTTTTATCCCAATTATATATTACACTCACAACGTTTACACAAAATGAATTTATGTTCATATAGATGGAGGAATGTGAAAAAAAATTCAAGGAGTTAAAAAGAAGGATAGTTAGAACAACTCTTATCACACTAACCAATTGTTGAAATATTTTGGTGATCTATAATGATGCATCATTGAATGTTATGAGATATATTGTTATAAAAAATCTTAAGGTGATAGATTATTCCTCACAATAATTTAAACTATTTGAGGAAAATAACTTAATTCAGGATTCAGATTTAGGTGAATAAATATTTTCATTAATGATATTTAGAGATTATATTTATGGATAATGGTGAGATATATATACTGATAATAAAATATTTATTTATATTTTCACAGAAAAGGAGTTGAATATGTTCCTGTAGTGAAGGTTGGAATATATTAAATATTACGGCTTCTCAATACATTACCACCCTTGGAAACAAAACTAAGTGGCATACACAATGATTAATAAATGGAATGATAGCCTGACAATAAAGAGTATCAAAAATCAATTTTTTTTGATTTGTGAAGGATTCTTCTAGAAACTAAAAATGATGGGGGACAATTCTATCTTTTTTTAATGAATGTTCAACCACATATAGAAGTGAAGAATAAAAAGGTGTGGAATGAAGATATATAACTAAAAAAGATGGAGAAATCTCTTGATGAGATAAAATATTATTGTAATGGAATAATATTGTTTGGGAACCATATTTTTATTCCTCCCTTATCCTAATTATTGAAGGAGAAGTTGGATGTGGGTCGAATATCATCATTCTATATTTATCCTAAAAGCCCAATGATATTTAAGACCTGAATGGGTATTTATTTTCGTATTTTAATTAGTAAGATATTTTATATTATGTTTATCATTTCTTGGTATTCATCAAGAAAATGTTGAGAGACATATTTCTATTGGGATTTTACAACAATTAACAATACTAGAATGGAAATGGGATAACACAATCACAAACTTTTTTTTCAGAATTACCGAACCATAAAATGACCATAATTAAAAATGGGTTATAGTTGATCATCTCATGAAGTTATAAAACATCATTTTTATCAGGGAATACTTTTCTCTCGATCATATTACAATAATATATTTTAAGGAAGTTGTTAGATTGCATTTGTAACCATATTCTCTTATATCTTATCAAGATCTGAAGAATACCTTAATGTTCTTGAGAAGTCTTCAGAAGGATATGGATATATAGTTATGTTTAAAAATATCTTATCAACCTATGATATATGGTAAGAATGCAAGGATAATTAAAAAACTAGAAGACATGTAGAGATCATTCTCAATGGATTTCAATGGTCGTTGGCATCATCACATATCCTTGGTTGAATTGGCATATAAGAAATGATTTTCCTCTAGAATTACGATAGATCCTTATGATGTCCTCTATGCTAATATGTTAATATTATATAATGATGTTGTGGAAATAATGATATTTATAACTGATCTAGTTTTTGAAAAGGAAGATAATGTTAGATCTATTCAACAACACATAAGAGTATCTCAGAGTGGACAAAATAATATACTAACAATCGATGAAAAGGCATATATTTTGATGTGGGTGAAAAGTAATGTATATGAATATATCCCTAGAATATTATCAAGTGTTTGAAAAATAATGGAATTCTATTTCCTCATAAAGTAGTTCTATTTAAAATTTTGGATCATGTTGTGAAGGTATCATATCGAGTTTCACTTGACCCAAATATCTCTTAACTTAATTATGTGTTCTATGTATCACTCCTATGAAATTTCTTACAATGTCGATGAAATATAAAAATTTTGAAGAGATACCAATAAATAATGATCCTTATTATGATTAACAAATGATAGAATTTTTTTATTCAACAGATAATGTTCTATGAAATAAGGAAACAAACATAGTTAATGTTTAAAGGGGGAACAAAAAAATTTTAGGAATCTACATGGAACAATATGATTTGATGATGTAGTTGAATACTGATATTTATTTATCAAATTAATGAATTTGCATGGAGAAATTCATTAAATGGGGGGAATAATATATCTCTTTAACGTTTTAATGAAATATTTATTATTGAATAAAATTTATTGTTAATAGATTGTGTAGTATATAACCATGAAATAAAAAAATGTGAACTTAATATTAGTGAACTTTTTTTGTTATAACATTATCAGATATATTATTTGGAATATATATTAAAAACTATATTTCGAATTAAAAATAATGTTCAAATCAATATGATTGTATTGGTAAGTGTTTAGAAAATAATAAACTAAATTTAGTAAAACCACTTTATTCAATAAAAATATGATTTATTATTTATAATAAGTTCATGAAAAATAATTTGAAACCATGAATTATCGTGTAAAAGTTATCAAAATGTTGATTTTTCTAAAACATTTATTTTTTAATAAACTATGAAAATGTTATTTTATTGAAAACTATATTTTATTTTAAAGTATTTACATGGTAAAATTATGTTATATATTATATTTAAATATTAATTAATTAATTTTAATTTAATATAATTTTTAAAAGTATTTTATACTTGAATGTTTAATAAAAATAATTTATTTTTCAAATGGGGACATTTCCACAAAACTGTTTTTAACAGCGATTTACCTATTTAATATTAAATTAAATTAAAAAACATATGTTTTTTGAATTATGGAAACTATATTCCATATTTATGTTAAACAAGAAATAATTTAGTTAATATTTCTCATTTATTTTTTTCTAATATTATTAATATTATCGTTAAATATTATTTCCACGTTAAAGGGTAAATTGGGAAATTTAGGTTTAAAATTAAATTACAAAGACTATATAATGAGAATAACACGATTAATAAATTATTGGATAAATATAATTCTACCCCTCACACATAAGTATTAAAAGTAACTTTTTCGATGGAATCATTATAATTAATTGTTTTATATAATATATAAATCAATGAAAATCACAAAATGTCAATTCTATTGTCATATATATATCTAATGTGTCTACATGGGGAAATAGTTCATTATGAACGAATGTATAGGTAATTTTTAAAATTCATAAATAAATTTTTATTTTATATATTTAGTTTTTATTTTTGGCTACTTAGATGATATTAAGATATTTATAATATTGTAATCAGTAAAATATCAAAGATTTCACCATCACGTTTTAAATTCTATATCATTTTTAATATATGTATACATAGAATATATATTCAACAACAAATATTCATATAAAGTATATTTATAATTTATCTTCATCGTGGGTTTTTATTTTAAATCATTCATGTACAAATATGTATAACAAATAATCACACAACATTAATGTGGTTTATATTTTTTAATGGATAAATCAAATAATTGATATTAATAATATTAAAATAAATATAATTTAACATAAATATTGTGACTAATGAATTATATAGAAAAACATCACCAAAAAGAGTTATAATAATATATTTTCTTAACTTGTCTTTTTTATGATGACATTTTCAGATTTCAATTTAATGAATAATGTCATAATTGACACCGATTATATTTTATCAAAATAATATTTTAATAAATTATTTTAAAATCAAAAAATATATATATTTAAAAATAAATAATAATTCCAAAAATGTTTAAAATGTTATTAAATGTTATTTAGGACTAATTTACATCATGTGAGACAACATTACCATTCATTAACATTAATAGAATTTTTACTATATGTAATATTAAAATTGGTTAAAAAGTGTTAATAAATATCGGATTATTTAAAATAATAAAAAAAAATCAAAAATATATTTTTTTGATGATATTAGAACTATATCTAATCTAATATCAGAATAATTGAATTTTTTTATATATTTTGATTAATATTTAATTTGTTATAATTTAGTATTTTTTAAAATTTTAAATGGCAGTCCCTTGAAATTGTGAAAGGGAACCTCCTACCTCACATTCTCAGATCACATTGAGCCTTCATTATCAACCAAAATCTTTCAAATTCCTTTTTAAGCATACCAATACACATTATAGACTTTTTTTCTTAAAAGACCCATGCTAGTGCCCTTAAGAGAAGATATAAAAGATCTTCGTAAAAGAAGTGATAATCTTCATTACCTAGTCGTTCATGATTATTTATGCTTTTATATCCTATTCATGTGTTGTTTCCAAAATAAATTAATAAAACCAGTATAACCTATATTCAGTGATGTTATTATTATTAGGTTACAACTGCATTCCTCCCATTTTCCATCCTATAGAAATAAAAGAATTGTGTGTGAGTACATATGGCATATTGTCTCCATAACATAGTGAAATCAATTTTTCATCACTACTTTATTTGGATGGGAATAATGATGTAAGTAATATATATATATATAAACTATAAATTGAATAATTTTATGGAAAAAATTTATAACATTCACTTATTTAACCATTAAAATTCAAAGAATGATACCATCACTCGTCTGTATGTACGGTCTACTATCTCCATGACACTATGCGATTAATTTTACATATTAAAAATTCATGAATGATTATATAAATTTATTTAAGGAATAAATATTATATATATTACATAAATTTAAATAATTATGTTATTTAACCACATCCTATGCAAAAGAACTGGGACTTATAGGATAAAACATGCATTGGAAATTGAATCATTTGACACCCGAAAGAAGTGTAATAATGAAATATTATTATCAAATTGGTGATAAGATTATATAAGGGGATAATATATGATACATATATATATGGTTCTTCAATAAATTAATAACATTATTTAAACCATTGTACAAGAGTTTAAAATATTGAACACAAGAAAACATACCTTCTGTAATGCTTAATATCACGGTTTCAATAATATTTTTGATTGTTTATACGTATGTAGTTTATACACTAGTGCAGAAATCATTTTTTACGTCACCATTTTTTACGTCGGTTATATATAACCGACGTAACAATGCAGTGAGTAGATTTTTCACGTCGGTTATTTTAATAACCGACATTACAAATCGCGCCTGTTGGGTTTTTATGTCGGTTATCAAATAACCAACGTAAAAAACCAATGCGCGGGGGGGTTTTTTACGTCGGTTATTTTGTAACCGACGTAAAAAACCCGATATCGACGCGTTGTTTACGTCGGTTATCAAATAACCGACGTAAAAAACCAAAGAGCGGTGTGTTTTACATCGGTTATGTTATAACCGAAGTAAAAAAGGCTCCCGCGCTTTGGTTTATTACGTCGGTTATCTTATAACCGACGTAAAAAACCAAAGCCCCGGGGGGTTTTTTACGTCGGTTTCCAAAAAACTTACGTAAAAAAACCCGATATCTACACGTTTTTTACGTCGGTTATCAAATATCCTACGTAAAAAACCAAAGCGCGGGAGCCTTTTTTACGTCGGTTTTAAGATAACTGATGTAAAAACGCTAAAAACAGTTTATAACATCGGTTATATAATAACTGACGTTATAAAGCATTTAAAAAAATTAATGCCCGTCTTCTGTCATTTACGATTTTTTCGATTGACAGTCGCCTGCTCGTCTCTCTCTCGCGCGATAAACCCTAATCGGCTCGTCGATCGCCTGCATTACACTCATTTTGGATTCATTGTTTATCTTCTTCACTGCTCTCGGATCTATCATCTCAGCTCGCGACATTCAAGTAAGCCTTCCACGAATTTATTTCGTTCGTTTTTGTTTCGATTCTTGATGTGCTTTTTGTTCGTTTTTTAATCTTGTGGAATTTTTTTTATTGCAAATGGCTATTATGTTCATTCAACTCGCAGCATTCAACTCGCAAATGGTTATTAAAACATTGTGGATTAGCTTCAGCAAAATCTGAAAAATAATGGGTGGTACTGTAACGTTCTATTCTTCCAGCAGCATTATTATTTCCTACTTAGCTAGAATGTGTCTTTCTGGATGAAGATCGGTAGTACTTATTTTCTTAAAATCATATTTTCAATATGATTGTCCAGAAAATTATTTTCATGAATGAAATTGGACCAGGTACAATCGGTAATACCTATCCGTAAAATTTCATTCAACATTCTTACATCATAATATTTTTTCAAAAAATTATGATATTTAGAACTCCTAGATCAGAAAACCATCATCTGTTTTCATCTGCATTCATAAAAATATCAATACATACCTATTACAATAAAATATTTCATTCTGGACTCATGGTGAGTCTTGATAATACATTTCTTCTTTCAGTAATCTCCTAAAAATGATAGACATTTTCATGCAAAGTGTATCTGATTTCTTGAATACGATGGTATGTCCGAATTTCAACAAAACCAAGTGAGGTGATTTCTTTTATTATTAATAATTCATAAAAAAATTACAATACCTAAATATTATTATCATCCTTTTCAGATTTTTCATTGTAAAAAAGGTAAAGGGTACTTTCTTTTCATTCTCAAGTTAAATTATATTTTTTTATAAAGGTCTTTTCTATCTAGGTAGAAATAATTTAATGATAAGTAGATTGAATTAGGTATATTATCTTATCTTACCATCCAAACAAATTTTTATGTATTAATAATTATTATGTTTTGTAAAAACAATTATGACCCCCATTTTATTTTTGTTAGTTAATTGATCTATGAAAGTGTTATAAATGATTTGATGATCACGATTCACCCATATATATGGTTAGTCATTATGTGACATTTGGGTCCATAATATCCTTCTAATGCATTCGACAATGCATTATATATCATAGATCAATATGGGATACAGATGGTTATACCATGTCCAATGTGTTATGTGATGTTCCTGGTAAGAAATATTATAATAAATTATAGGAAAGCTGATTAACATATCCCAATATGAGGTGAATGAAACTATGTTTTCCCTTGACATATGTTATGACTTATATGATTATGTTTGTGCCACACTCTTATGTTATTCCACATACCAATGTTGTGATCTTGTGAATAAGGTTTTTTAAATCATGTTCCCACTATCATATAAATCATGTCGTATGTTATGCAAAAATTGTTATACTTGGACTCAGGTTTTATGATCTATGATTATATAGAACTGTTTCACTTATCTTTTTGATCATGTTCGTTGTGTATTCTCTTATACCCCCATGGATATATTTTTATGAGATTAGATATTATATTTATATATATCATGTTTACCCATAATGAGTATCATAAGTCAAAACTTTTATTATTTTCATTCCCTAAGTTATAAAAATTAGTATTATGTAGGATGATTCAAAAATTTAATCTGTGAGATGAGTTGCTTTATGTGTGAAACCCAGGCCAAACACATATGTATTTTTTTATTGGTATTACATATATATAGTTTGACATATACTTTTTTTTTACATTACCATGATATTATCATTAATTTTTCTAAATAAATATTAATGTCCATAGATTATATATCGGATCAAAAGGATATAGTAATTCTAATATATAATCAGAATGATCAGATAATATGACAATATTATTAAACATAAAACAAATGGTCTATATTCATATTTTTAACATGACACTTACGATGTATAGCTATTTGGTGTTGGGTACTTATGAAAACTACTACTAATTTCAAAGACAATTTCAGACTGCAGCTCCCACTCCTCCACCTCCCCCTGCAGACCCCATTATTTATCCTCCACCTCTGCCAGTAGCTCCCACTCCCCCACCTCAGCCTGAAGACCCCATTTTTTATCCTACGCCTCCGCCGCAGCTTCCTACATATTGCGAGTTGTATGTTGATGATTCTCAACATCATATAGTAGCATACGGGTTAGTATATTGTATAGGAGATACAGTTCATCATCAACAATTAGAGGTAGAGAATCAGAGGGTCACTGTACAGGATGTTATACATAGATCAGCTAGGGTACCAATACCTACAGATGAGGTGGCGACAGTTGGACAGAGTATCAGACATTTTTTAGTTTGGCCATCCAGACTTCTTAGACTCATTACCATAGAGGTATGAATGTTATATCTTTTATTTTATTTTTTTATTAAAGTTTTTTTATAATTTCAAAACTACTATAATTATCAATTTTTTTTCACAGGAATACTTCAAAGGTAAAGAAATACTGTATAGACAACAACAAAGACAACTGGCTATGACATCAGATACAGATTCCAGTGGTCTTGACAGATTGTCAAGATATTCACATTTTTTTGTTGGGTTTTTATGAGTTTCCAATGGAATCTCATGTTTGTGGACATGAAATAAGTGTGGGGATTACAAAATCTGATATCATTGAGCTTGTTACTGGAGATAATTTGGGCATCAACGTGGTGAAATTTTTTTCCATGTAAGTATTAACACCTTTTCCCTGCGTTATATTTATTAAAAATGTATACTTATATATGTTTTGTATTAGGTATCTTTATAAAATTTGTGAGAGGAATGAACTGACAGAAGTATATGGATTCATGGACCCGCAATTGATTTCCCCTGAAGCATGTGCATTGACTGAGGAATAAAGAATGGTTTATATTGCTGAATGATTTGAAAAGAATATAATCCAACAATTTTGGATGATGCCTTTTTGTGAGAGGTATGAAACACATTTCTCTCAAATAGTTAATTATCTTTTAACATAAAAAACCACTAACATTAAATTTCCTTTTATCAGTGATCATTGGATGTTAGGGATTATTTTCCCAAGGGAGAAAGCTCTTTATTGGATATGCTCTGTTCATGGTGACGTGCGGGAATGTTTTAAGAATATATTGGAAAAGTAAGTTTCAATTTCTCAATAGTTTTATATATTATAATGAATTTTAAATTTACCCCATTCGTATTATTTTCTAACAGTGCATGGGTATACTTTCCAAAAAACACAATGAAACGAAATGCAAAGATCAAATATGTGAATGCGAAGGTAAATTTCCATTTATAATTTGTACTTTTTGATTTATTACATAAAAATATTATATTGAATTTACAGTCATTCAAAACAGAAATTTCATGAACAACAAGGCCTCATCGAATGCGGATATTATATGTTAAGATTTATGTATGAAATAATAACAACTGGGACAATTGTGAATTTTGACCTGGTACTATTTCCTCTTAAACTTTGCCATCATATTTAAATTTGATTTATTCATTATACACGTTAACTATCTTCTTTTTCATTTGAAGCTTTTTTATGACCCTCAACCCTATACTGCTGAAGACATCAAACGCATACAAGTGGAGTGGTCAAATTATTTTACAGGTTTGATTGAATTTTAGTTGTTTGTAATGGAAAATGTAATTTTGAATATTGTCGTTTTAATTTTGTATTTGGTAGTTGTTTAGGTTTGATTTAGTTTTTTTTAAAGTTGACAATGTAAGTTTTGAATGTTATATAAGTGAATGTTTAATTTTGATCGACTTCTTGTTTTGGTCTACTTCTGATGGTTCTTCTGGTATGGATTTGGGTCTGTGGGGGAGGGGTTCCAAGGGTGTGGGGGTGTGTTCAGTGGGGTTGGGGGTGTCCAGCGGTCCGGGAGGGCTGTCTGATGGGGTGGGGGGACAGTCCTGGGGGGTGGCAGGGTTGTCCAGGGGTGTGGGAAGCCGGTCCATGGGTGTGGGAGTGCTGTACAGGGGTGGGGGGTTGTCCAGGGGTGTTTGGGGCTGTCCAGGGGTGTGGTGGGGGCTGTTAAGTGGGGTTAGGGGGTAAATAGGTGATGTTCAGGTGGGTGGGGGGTTATCGAGGGGTGTTTGTGGGTGTCTGGGGGTCGGGGCAGTCCAGGAGTGTGGTGGGGGCTCCAATGGGGTGGGGGAGGGTTGTCCAAGGGGTATAAATGAGGGTGGGAGCTCCAACGGGGTGGGGGAGGGCTATCCAGTGGGTATACATGAGGGTGAGGGCTCCAACGGGGTGGGGGAGGGCTGTCCATGGGGTATAAATGAGGGTGGATGCTGTCGAGTGGGTATGTTTTATATGTTATCTATGTACATGCTTAATTTTGATGTACTTATGTTTATGTGGTACGATTTCTTGATTTGTTTTCTGGTTGATTCTGGTGGATAGAAGATCACTGCATTCTGTTTTAAAAAAAATGGGTTTATCACGTCGGTTATTTAATAACCGACGTGATAAAAGGTCTACAAAATGGTTTATCACATCGGTTATTTAATAACCAACGTGATAAAATTCCTGGAGAATGGTTTATCATGTCGGTTATTTAATAACCGACGTGATAAAAGGCCCGAAGAATGGTTTATCACGTCGGTTATTGAATAACCGACATGCTAAACGGCCCGGACAATGGTTTATCACGTCGGTTATTGAATAACTGACGTGATAAACGGCCTCCCTCCGGTTTATCATGGAGGTTATATAATAACCGACGTGATAAACCCCCCTCCCCCAGTTTTTCACGTCGGTTTTATATGAACCGACGTGATAAACCATGCTCAGCCCGGTTTATCATGTCGGTTCTTATAGAACGGACGTGATAAACCACCCTCACCCCAGTTTATCACATCGGTTCTATATGAACCGACGTGATAAACCCCCTCACCCCATGTTTATCACGTCGGTTGTTTAAGAACAGACGTGATAAACCATTGTCCAGGCCGTTTATCACGTCGGTTCTTAGATAACCGACGTGATAAACCATTCTCCAGGCCCTTTATCACGTCGGTTCTAAAATAACTGACGTGATAAACATCGCGATTTTATGCTTTTTGACGTCGGTTTTTAAATAACCGACATCAAAAACCTTATTTATAATGTTGCACGTATTAACATCGGCTACAAACCGACGTAAAAAATTAAAAATAACCGACGTAAAAAACGTTTTCTGCACTAGTGATAGAAAAAATTAATCTTCAATGTATATGATTCATAATATTGTTTTCAAAAATAGTTCCTTTATTCTTATAATATTTTTTAATACCATTTTTACCCATAGGTGAAATTTTACTAATAATATTGAAAGAAAAATTTCATCATTTTCTTAACTATGAACATTGTGACTATACTAGAAAAAATACGAGAATAATGTTTTTTTAACTTATATAGAATGCACATATTTTTTTACCTTCATGATGCCTTAATTATGTGAATCTTCCCCTAAAATATTACATGGTTACATAAAAATAAAATGTTTTCTACTAAAATTTAGTGGTATTTTTAGAAAAGAAAATATTTTCAATGGAGAAACCATATTTTCTTCCAGAATTATTTTCTTGTTATGTCACAAAATAATTATCCATTTAGGATATAAGTATTTGATATTAAATATTAATTATTAGATATATTTTTCTTTTATAATAATTATTTTTTTCTATGATGGTTATATGTTTATAATGGAATTATAATTATAGAACCGATTTCTTTTCCATGGATTATATTATGATTGAATGATATTTATGAGTCACATTACTTTTAATGGGCTCTGATATAAAGAATTAGAGGTGTTCAAGGGGAACACATATGTATGGTATTCATAATCCAATGAGTAGTTCCAATATATCAATCAAAGTAACAGGGTTATTTTTTTACATATTATGATATACAGAAAAGTGTAAAAGAGTGTAAAATCGGTTTAGTCATTCAGGGTTGGAATGAGGATTGAACATGGTTCAGTAAGAAACTTTTTCTACTATGTTGGGATTGAATGTTATCTATGATGAACTTGAAAATATTATATATGCTGATGTATTTTCCAAAATTTCACATATTTTTTTATTCATTCAGGTAATATTATCGTTGTCTCAATTTTATCCTCTGCGATTTATTTCATGAAATGTTGTCATGATATTTAATATGAATGCTATAATTTTATAATGTTATATTTACATTCATATTCACTTAATCATATGTTAAATCCTTTAATTTAACTTTATCATGTATCTAAGATCACCCTTTTCTTATGATTCAGTTTAAAGGTATATTATGAATTATATTAAGTATGATGGGTCAAAAAGGGTTCTTATTATAATTAAATAAGTGATAGACGATATAGATGATTAAGGAATCAGTTGTTTATATTTTGTAATAACAATTGACACTAAACATATAATGTTCTGGGATGTTTTTTATTTTGACATTAATCAATATACGATTATTTTAAATTCAATATCTACAAATGAAATCATTGTGATTTTATAATTAAATATCATGTGGAGATGAATGAAATTGATCAAGAATGTGGTCTTACAATAGAACAAGATGATGATATATTCACTAAGGCTTTCTCAAAGGAATAATTTATAAGCAGATGTTTAATATGGTTATACAACATACCATTATTCAAGGCTAAAGAATGTAATTTTTTCCATCCCTGATGTATTCATTAGATGGTGCAGACAAGGGGGATACAATTTTTGGTAAGATAAATATATCCATTGGTTTATGCTTCACCAATTTAGGTAATTAATGAATTAAACATCATTTTCATTTATATGGAAGGTTACAATTTGAACACATATGAAATATTTGTTTTTATTTTTTTGTGGTGGATCATGAATAATTTATCTTATAGAAAAAATTGATAAATATTATTAAATTTCTAGGGTTTTTTTATTAGATTCATAAGTCAATTATTTTAGAAGACAAGGGTTTTTGATCAATGATTCTTGTTTCCAAAACTGAGTTCATTCATGTTAGATTTTTATTTTAAGGTATAGAATCCATTATATGTGGTAAAATGTTTATGTGGTTTATGATTCTTAGTTTATAATAAAATCCAAATGTGTATATTGTTAAGACAAAGTAGCTGAATGAGTTTTTGAGTTTTCTAAATGTTTTCTTTGTAGAAGTCCAGTTATATTGATTTCATAAAATAATGATTCCTATAAATTTATATATTGTATCTCTATAAAAACCACAACACATTCTAATGTTTCCAAACAATTGATATTATACAATGGTTGCATATATCAGATAGGATAGATGGAAGGTTTCTTAATATGATTTAATCTGAAGATCATTTTATCACTAAGGATATTGGAAAATATTTTTTGATTAATTTATATCTTGTATAATATTCTAAGATCCATCAGATGTAATGTTTTATAGAAAAAATATTATTATTCATTTCAAAAAATAACTTTTCATATTCATTAGTTTTCGCAAACTCTTCGTACCTGTATATGTTAAAGGAATAGTTTTTTGAGATGATTGGAAAAGATAGTGTAAGTCCTAAACTTTAATGGGTATGAAAAATGTTTTTATATAATAAGTAAATTATAAAATGTTATAATAATGGGTTCATAAATAATTTATTGATAAATTTATTGTTAGGTTTTATTTTTATTTACCGATTAAATATTTTTAATATATGATGTTAATATTTGATTTTTCAATATAATTGGGAACAATAGAAATTTTCAGAAGTAACAATGTGGATAATGAATAATAGATTTATTTAATGTCCAAATCATATGAAGTCTTGTAAATCAAAATCATCTAGTTAATTCTAGTAGAAAAACATTTTACACAATGTCGTTTCCAAAAAATTTACGGTTTTATTATATTGTGGTTGTTAGAAGATCATCTGGAAGACATTTTAGTGCAATGATCACTGTAAAAAAGATGATGTTTGATTTAATTGAACAATGTATTCTAATTAATATTATCGTATGTATAAAGGGTTTGAAAAAACATTCAAATAGTTCATATGAATGCTTCTTAGGAAGAATCAGATAGATATTCTCATTGGATGGAAGGGTTGTTAAAAAGGATACTACTAGAAAAAATTACGATGATTTAAAACTTTTTATAGATCAATGTTATTTAATATGTTTTCATAAAGAATAATAATATTTCTATGTTGGTATAAAGATCCATTAATTTTATAAATTTCATATAGAAAATCCTTATTCATAGTAATTTTTACAGAAATTTATTGATATGTATGATTGTTTAAGGTTCTTTTATTAATTTCATAATATTATATGTTTTCTATGAAGTTTGTATGGAATTTTTAATAAGAAATTTGGGAATATAAATTTTTATTATGTTTGAATCCAAAATTGTAATTCACACATATTTTTGGATAAATGTATCTATAAACTTGATGGATATAAAAGAGAATAATTTTAAAATTTCATGTGTTCAAAATATGATGTGATGTAAAATTGGTTTCTAAGAGTGTTATCAAATGACCCTAGGAAAGAAAAGATTTATAACAAATAATTAAATAAATAAATCATTAATATTGTTTTTAAAAATTTCTTGACAGTGATCATAGGTATTGTTATTACTAAATGGAAATATATATTGGTCACTAGTAAACATTCTCTATTAGGTGGGATTGAATATACAATGTTGTATACCAAACTGGGTTTGATTTTAATGAGGTTCCTAAAACCCATTAAGGTGATCATTTTTTAATGGATTTTTCTAATGAAATTTTCCAAAATAGAATTCATATAAAAAATGAAATGAGGAATGAAGTTCTTACAATAAACTAGTAAATAAATTGGAGAATAAGTTTTACATGATGTATAAAATTGATGAAGTTCAAGAGTATTTGGGAAAATATTCTATGTATATTGTTGAAGGTTTTTCATGTTGTTATTAAATAATTATTATGTCATTGATCTATTAGAAATCCACATTAACTATTGATTTTATTAAATTCCATTGAATTTTTAACTTTATTTACATCCATTTATAATTTCATAATATGGATTTTTAGTAGATTGTGTGGTAAGAGGTTATTTCTAATCTATTCCAAGAAAAAATTTCGCTTGTTGAGTAGTGAACCATCAAATTAATTGTGTTCTTTTAGTTTTGCTAATTGTTTTGTTATTAATCAATGAGTTAACCCTTTAATTTCATAAGAATGCTGTCTCTAAAAATATAAAATATAATAAAATGATTATTGATTCACCGCTCAATCTCTTTTCAATCCTATCAGTCCTTTAAAAATCTATTTGTAACCCCTATACAAAATTGAAAGTTATTCCTTGGGTTAGTTCAACAACTACTTTAAAGAAAACATCTATGAAATATTAAATACTAGTAGAGATCTTTATCAAATGAGATCTCAAATGTTGGATTTGGTTCCCTAGAATCAATTTGTCTAGTACATGATTACATTTTTTATTATTATTAATGGGGTTTTGTTATCATAAGATTATTAAACTCTATTGAAATTTTTATTTGATATTTTCAAATGAATACATGTTATATTGAATAGTCACATAAATTCCACACTATGAAGAATACCTAGAGGTTCCATGATGTAATTTATGAACATAATTCAATATCAAGATGGAAATACCTAACGGGATGTAGATGATACCATCTAACAGGTGTAGGAGAATCATTAAAAAAATGATACACCTTCTTAGGGTGTTCACCATTGTTATTGTCCAAGATAACAGGTTATGAGAATAGACCCACCAATAAGAAATCCACATTTTCATATTTTATTGGATGTTCTTACATAAAAACATGTGTATTGATCAAATGAATTTATGATTATCAATTATGTAAACCATGACTCACATTATTTGATGTATTATTTAAAACTATGATGAATAATAATAGTTTTGAGGTAGGATATTTAGGGTGCACAATGATTTATATTGAATTAATGGATAATGTGGTAAAATATTTTACCATTGTGATCTTTAATTAATGTTCTTATCTCATTAACAATGATGGGAAGAGATTTTCCTAAAAAATCCATATCTATGGTATTCTATGGGAGATTTCTAATTGGTAAATTAGTTAAAATTTGCATAAACAATATTGGTAGATTAAACTATCGTGAAACATTATTTATGCATGTTATCATGATAAATATATACAATTAGATTTTTTGAATTCATAGGTGGTTATAAATTCAAGTGAAACTAACATATTTATCTAAGGGCAACAAGGTGAATTGATAGATGACAAGCTTGTCAATTAAGTGGTTATTCTTAATTCCACTGATAAGTAAGCACAAAGGGTAACACACCTAATATCTATGAAATCTATGTAACACTTTATTATTAAATTTTACATGTAATAATAAATAATATTTATTTAGGTCTGGTTATCATCACAAATTTAATATCAACTTATTGTAAAAAAATAATCGTGTTAAATAATAATTATAGTTTTTTATTTTCATTGTGGTATAATATAAAAATTAATAGATATTAATATAGAGACATTTATTTTTTAAATATTTATTATTAGAGTATTAGTAATACTAAATAAGGGGATGCAGTTTGAGATTAATTGTTTGAATATAAATATTGGGAAAGATATTGAATCATATTATTATAGTGTATATAACATCATGAAATTAATAATAATATTATTAATATAAATGGGGATGGGGTTGATTAGGAATAATAAATATGGTAAGGGGGATTAATTTGTTTTCTCAACCCTATATATACTCTAATAAATATATAATGATATCACTTTTCAAATATCGCACTTTTTTGTACAACAAATAATGATAGATCTATAGATATTTAGTGAGCTCTCTCTTACTCCTCATTCAATCCTTTGAGACAAGATCAATAGTTCATAATTCTTAGAAAATAATATTACAATTACAAACCATGAAAAATTCATTTGATAATGATCTATTGTGTTATCACGTGGAGATTCTACAGTGTTGTATAGTAATTTTTTTCTACATATGGATCATTTCCAAATGGATTTTATACGTGGATCCTATGAAGGAATGATGGTACAATTAGATCTATTAAATTGAATCACCAATGATGTGAAAATGAGAAGTTGTGGTAATCTTATATCTTACTGATAATTAATTATAAATTACATGTAGAGATCTTAATAGTTTGGTTTAAGAGTTTTATTCTCGTTATGTTGTTGATAATTTTTATTTCATGTTACATTTAGAACTTTTGTGGATTTGAGTAAACATAAATTGAGACAAAAATCCAATTTAGTCATAGTATCAATGGATGCGTTAGTTATGATCGAAACATATGAGTGTTATTAAAGTGGATACGTGTTAAATTTATAATTATTTGTTTTTATTAACTTATTAAAGGTTTTTTAACTATATATTATATATGATAATTTTTTATGTATCCAAACCTTATTTTACCTTCATTTTGTTCATTCTAGATAACATAACATGTAATAAATTAATGATTAAAATGGAATAAATAGTCGATTCAAATACATAGGAGGAATCAAAGTATCTTCAAAAAAAATATAGTAAATGGTTTGTTATGATATAATAAACATATTTTACTTTTATAAAAATTGTAAATAATAATAATGTTGGATAGATCTTATGTAATTGGATATAAGATAAAAAACATAGGATAGTTGTGTATATTTAGACATATTGGCTTAGTGGTTGATGAACTACATAACCTATTACCACATTAAATAATGTGTAGTCCCTAATTTCACATGACTGGAAAAAGGGGTGTCATAGTGAGTAGTGTTTAAGAAACATGAAAATGGGATGGATGAGCATTGAAAAATAGATTTTACACACCATGAAGGATGGACTAAAAACCATGTACTCGAACTCATTTATTATTAGAAATACACCCAGTCCCAAGGCATGTGACGTGGACATTGGGTGAGAAATGTACTCATAATGTATAAGAGAACACACCAAATAATATACATTGAAACTATTTCTATATTATTTTAGTGAAAATTTAAATATAAAATAAAACTCATTCTCCTGTTTATTTATTTTTTATTTCTTTAAAAAAGTAGACACCATGACATAGGATTGAGGATTATAAATTAAAATATATTTATTTTGGAAAATTTTTGAAAATAACATGATGTTTCCTTATACTATTATTATGTACTTAATTAATCATAAATATTATTAATTTTGTTTATGATAATATATTATGGTGTGTAAAGTCCCATAAATTTCAAGGAATATATTTTCTTAATTTCATTGGAATTTTACGAGTATGTAGCTTCTGACGGCACTCGATTCCAAGGCCCAGTGTGCCCAGAATCAAGTTATGATTTTTAGCTCGGGTACGTTTAGTGAACGAACAAGTGGGTTTTCCTATCTTTTGAACCTGTTCTAGAAATTGAAATATGAGTTTATCAATTAGCTCACAGTGTCGGTAATTGCATAACGTAATCACGTTTTCAAGGGAGGAGATGTTATATTTTGGGTTTAATTAAAGAAGTAAATAGAATTTTATGTACAATTTTATTCTATATCTAATGAGGTTAATCCCTCCCATGGGAAGTTGTTGGTGGGGCCCACACCCACCCAATATCCCATGTGTAGAAAATTAAAAGGTGGAGCCCATACGAGCCCCAACCATTCACCTTCCCCTATACTTTTTAACCATATAAAAAAACCCCATTCATACACCATGTTAATGTTGAAAACACTCCCAAATATGTGTAACTCTTCAACTTTCCCTTCCACCATTAATTCTTCCCAACATGCCATAATTAATGAGAAGAGCCATTACATTTAATTAATTAAGTGGTTTGTATTTGATATTGAATTCTTAAATCATGATTGAAAACATCTAATGTGGTGGGTTTAGGCCGAAGAACAAACCCGACCCTCCCAAAATTGTTTTTTTTATCGTATTGACGACGACAAAGAAATGGCACCGTAACAGCATATGAATGTCGTCGTAGTGATGAACGGGTCCCAGGAGAGCCACAGGCGCAAACGGCGGGAAACGTAGAACACCAGAGTAGAGCAATGGCGGTGGAATAAAACCAAAACATCTTTTCCGTTTAATAAATTAGAAAGGTGTGGCTTAATTCCACGACGCTGGTCGTGCCAGCGCCCCCCCGGCCGGGCCGGGGCAGGCCACGTGGGCTAGGCAGCGTTGGTCATGCCGAACCACGCCGGTCGGGCCGGACCGCGCCAACTGGGCCCAGCTATGCCTGCTGGGTCAGGTTGTGCCCCACTGTGCCAGGCCGCGCCCATCCCGGACTAATCCAGAAGTGGGTCGAGTCGACCCGGTTCGGGCCGACCCAAGGGGGGTGGCCCAGGTCGGACAAGGACAAGACCCCCTATTTTCGAACAGTTTTCGATTAAATGGACATATCATTAGCAATGGACCTCTGATCGACACACCATCATTCCTCTAGGATTCCTTGGATCGAGACGATTGTTTAGTTATATTACACTCAAGGATTCAGGGATGTTTGTTTATGGCCGGGTTGGTTCAAACCCGAAACTAACCAGGCCCTTGGAACAAAAACACTAATAACTTGAGGATAGACCATCCTATTGACGTGTCATTGACTGTGTTCGATTCCAATGGATGAGAATGATCATTTGAAATACTTCACCTGAGTTTTAGACATATTTTTTGAATGGATGGGTTGGATTGTACCCGAAATCCAACAGGGCCCCTGGAATGGAAATGCTAATAACTCACAGACCAGGCGCCCGATTGACATTATGTCTATTACGTTAAGACCCCTATGACAAGTCAGGCCTTTGAGAGACTTCCCCATGGAAAATAGTGACACATGTAGTTTCCACCAGCAGCTTGTGGAGCAGATTCTCCCGGAGATGAGCTTACAGAGTATGGTGACCTTGTAGCTGGCTGAGACATGATGACTGCTTGTTCGATTCGTATCGGAGTGACATGACTAGCCATGTGGGGATCACTACTATGTTGGGGTGGCAGACCCATGGTGGGGAGCACTACTGTGTTGGGGTGGCAGACCAGCGGTACTCGACGGGAGGAGTACCTCTGTAGGCTAGTAGGGGGAGAACTACTGTGTTGGGGTGGCAGACCCGCAGTACTCGATAGTGGAGGAGTACCTCAGCAGTCTAAGATTAGTGAGTAGAACCTCAGAGTCGTGACTGGAATACTATGTTCTATAGAGATAGAGTTGTCCAGTAGTCTTGTTCTCATCATCGTGAAAAAAAATCTGGGTTTTAAGTCAGTCAATGACCATTGAGTTTTTCCTCATGACTGAGATGGGTTACTTGATAACATAGTTATATGAATGGAAATATAAGTATGTAAAGGTTATTTTTTGAGATATTTTTTGTGTTTTATCCTTGTTGGATTTATTGAGACCTTAAGGGTCTCAAGGTCCCTACTGAGTATTGTTATACTCACCCCTACACGGGCTATGTCTGCACCTCGTTGTGTTGAATGCAGACGACAGACAACTCTAACGGAGGTCACGTGTATGAGGGCTAAATGACACATGGAGGTGGAACTTACTATGATTCGGTATCCAGATGTGGACCTCATGATGAGACGGTACTCGGAGGAGGTTGATGGATGAGGGAGCTAATGATACTATATGTACCTTCCCTTCAAGTAGGATATGTGGTGGATGATCTAGGAGCTGCACTATCTATATCTTCCCATCAGATAGGATCCATGGTGGATGATCTAGGAGCCTTTTGTCACCTTCCAGCTATTTTGTCTTTCACCTTGTACATTACAGTTGGGCTTGTATTTCTGGCCCCTTAATTTCAACACTAATTTTGTTTTCATTTTTACTTTGTGTTTTCTTCATCTTGTACTCTGGTTTTGTGTATTAACATTTCATAAAGGAATTGTATACCCTATTATCGGGATTTACGCCTTTGGTTCTAGCTTCCAGCCCCTAGCCTATGGAAGTTGGGCTTGGGGAAGTCCCGGAATGGGCCTCTAGGATGGGCCGTGACAAAATGGTACAAGAGGAGTTGGTTCTACCACAGAACATAGGGCTCAAATATTATATTTCTATGAAGCAATAGTGTTATGGGTACTGAGTGTGATTTTCTGTTCAGGGAGTCCAATGTTGGTGCGGGCGGCCGATGTATCTGTAAACTAGGACCCTGAATTTTGATTTCTGACATAGTGCACAAAACACTAATTTCATGTGTGTTTTCAAAATTTTCTTTTAAATCATCTCAAAGCAGGTCACCTCACCAGGTATAGACTTTTGACCTTGTCACATCAATTTCTTTCAGGATGTCTTCACCTAGTTAGTCAGCATGGGTACCGAGTGGAGAGCTTGTTGATAGCTCACCGAGCAGCGAGGACTCAGTACAAGGCCCTCCTCTAGTTGAGACAAAAACAGAGAGTGCATGACTCTTGAGCGCCTTGCACGAGTCCCAGTGACAGAGGCCTCCGATGATTCAATGTTAGTAGGATTTTCAGATGGTTGGGCACTAGCTGGAGTTTGTAGCATGGGTTTTCCACATAGAGGGGACACCCTCTTACTTGATGTTGTACATAGCTGTTAGTATCATTTAGGGACGTCTGAGAGGTGGTGGATCCAGATTCTCTATTATTGCGATGGAATGACCTTCACCTGGGGAGTCTTCAAGACTTTCTTCAGGGTGCAGTTATTACTAGTGGCTTTACACTAAGAGGGTGCTCAAGAGCTGCTGCCTTTACCGCAGGGTTTTCCTCCAGTATCAGGGTCATCTTTAGGCAGTAGACAGATGATGTAGAGGTTCAAGAGTACCAGGCCAACAGGTGGTCGACCTCGAGATATAGGTTCGGTAGAGTGGGGAACCCGGGGTGGAGTCAGTGCCATCATACGAAGACTAGGAAGTCCTATACATGTGGCAAGCATGGTCACTTGGCACGAGACTGTTCGACCTGTCCAGCATATGAGCAGCAGGCATTGGGGGAGCCACTGAGTCTGAATTAGCAGCGGGAGCTTGAGCAATAGTCGAGCGGTGGACAAGGTCATGTAGCTTTAGAAGAAGGGGGACAGGAGCGGGACACATTCCAGTCATGGAGGCCTTTGTTCTTCGTACTTCTAGTTTTTGTGTCGTTATTGTTTTGTTTTCTTTGTGTCTTTGTACTTTGAGCTGTAATAATAAAAGACACTTATCATTGTGATTTTTACTTTCCTGTCCTTTTTTTATGGATGAATCTAGATGGTTTTAGTTAAAACTATCGAATTTACCCTCACATCTGATATTCCTACTGGAGGAGACCTAGTAACCACACACTAATACTGACAGTGTGACTCAACCCTTGGAGGCGAGAGTAACAGTTGAATATCTTAGTAGTAGCATCGAGGCCTTACGACATCATTCAAGACATGAATTGTACTGTTCATGTCAGGAATGACTGTATTAGGCAATGAACAAGGTTTATCCAGGGGATGTGACCACATTTCTCTTTTCAACATAGGAGAAATCCCAGCAGCTCTTGTAGAATGTAGACGAATAAGGGTGGATATAAGTTCTTACAATTTGATAGTCTCACCCCTTTTTCATTGAGCGAACAGTTTACTGTTCTCTCCAGCTTAATAGTCTCACTTGTATCTTCCTTCATATGGACCTGAACTTGAGACAGCAGAGATGGCTTGAATTCCTCCAAGACTATGACTTCGATATAGTTTTTACTCCCGGGGAGTAGAAACATTTTATAAAATGCTCTTAGTATGATATCGGGCATTCAGCTATTAGGTTGGGTGACATAGTAGATGGACGCGTTTCATATATCCTATGTGGTTAGTTATGGAATCAACACATATAGAACCATATATGTCTTAGGATACGACAAATAAGGTGCAGATCATCCAGGAATGGATGAAGACTACACTGCACAGACAGAAGTCCTATGATGATAGGATACAAGACCACATGAGTTCGAGGATGGAATCCACAAATTTATATGGGTATCAACACAATGAGGTCTTTGGAGATTTGGCCGAGGTGGCAAGTTATCTCTATGTTTTATCGGACCATTCCAAGTCCATTGCAGGGTAGGTAAGGTGGCTTACCGTCTGGCCTTTCCACCTCAATTGCACCGGGTGCACAACGTCATCCACCTATCTCAGCTAAGGATATGTATTCATGACCTTTCCGTCATCATCAACCACTGATAGTTGTACATCGATGACGGGGTGACTTTCACTAGGTGCCAGAAGAGGTTTAGGATCGACGAGAGTGGATCCTATGTGGATAGTTGATTCCTTTTATGTGCTTTCGCTAGTAGTATGGAAAACCACTAGGAAAGCACATGGGTGCGGGAGGGTCATATGTGTGCTCGGTACATTCTTTTGTTTCTCTAGTTTCTGTTGTAGCTTTATAGGGACGTAAATACCTGAGGTGGTAGAAATGTATAAACCCGTAAATTTCAAGGAATATTTTTTCTTTATTTATTCGGAATTTTACGAGTCTGTAACTTTTGACGGCACTCGATTCCGAGCCCCGGTGTGCGCGAAATCATGTTTGAAAGTTTATCTAGGGTACGTTCAGTGAACGAACGAGCGGGTTTTTCTATATTTTCAATCAGTTCTTTGAATTGAAATCCAAGGGCACCGATGAACTGTCAACATCGGTAATTGCTTACTGTAGTCGTGTTTTCATGGGAGGAGAAGTTATTTATTGGCGTTTAATTAAAGAAGTATATTAAATTGTTTTTACAATTTTAATCTTCTCTAAGGAGGATAATTCCTCCCATGGGAAGTTTTTGGTGGGGCCCACAACAACACAACATCCCATGTGTGGATTATTTAATGGTGGGGCCCACACAAGCCCCAACCTTTCACCTTCTCCTAAACTCTTAAAACCTCTTAACCCCCCCCATTAAACTCCTATGATAATGTTAACAACTCTACCAAATTTGTGTAACTCTTCACCTTTCCATTACACCATTAATTCTTGCCAACATGCCTTAATTAATGAGATGAGTCACTTCATTTAATTAATTAAGTGGTTTGATTTGAATTTTAAAATCTTTATGGTGTGAATAAAAATAATATCATGAGATGTTATTATGAGTTGGAGATTTTTGTGTGTAGAGGAACTTTGGTGATGTTCTTGAGTTTTTGAGAGAACTCTTATGTGAAGAAGAAGAGAACTCATCTCTAGACGAAGAACGATGCCTTTTCAACAAATAACTCTGCTTCCATGAAGTACGACGACACACCAATCATTCTCTTCTCCACAACAAGTAAGGAGAGGTCATTTCCTCCTCAAGCAGTCTCCAACTTTTTCATCAATTTCATTCCATGCGACGCCGTCTTCTGCAACGCCCGATGTGGGACGTCAATAATCGAAGTATGTGATTTGTTATGAATTTCTCCTTAACTTTCTTAGGAAAAACGATAAGAGTACACCAATCTCTTCCGAGTTGATCCGTAGATCACTCGTACATGTGGGATAGACTAAGGGTTATATTTTGTGTTTGGATTTGATTTTGAATTCTTAAATCCTGATTGAAAACATCTAACACGGTGGGCTCGGGACAAAGATCAAACCCTACCCTCCAAAAATTGTTAGTTTGTGCACGTATTGATAGGAAAAGATGAAACAAGACTGCAACGACGTATGAAAGCCCTCGTATTGAATAACGGGTCCCAGGAGAGCCGAATACACAGAAAGTGGGAAAATAGGACAACTGAAGCGCGTTCGGTGGTCCGCGGAAGGCGATGTCGGTGCGCCATGATAGCATAGTGGCGCTGGCATCTGTAGGCGGTGGCGTGCCTCTGGAGCAGACCAACATGGTTGAGCAATGGTAGTTCAATTAAACCGGAAGGGCTTTTTCATTCTAGAAAATAGGTAGGAACATCTTAATGTCGCGCCACTGGCCGAGCCTGCACCCTCCCAGGCCGAGCCTATACAGGCCACGCGGGCCGGGCTGCACTGGTCATGTCAGACTGCGTCGTTTGGGCTGGACCACACCAACCAGGAAAGTTTGTGCCTGCCGGGCCAGACCCGGGCCTGGGATGGATCGACCCGGTTCAGGCCGACCAATGTGGAGCTGGGCCGGGTCTGACCGGGCCCAGACCCCATATTTTCGGACAGTTTTCGGTTAAACAAACATATCATGAGCTATGAACCTCTAATCCATGTACCATTAGTTGCGTATGATTACATGGATCGAGGTGGTCATTTAAGAATATTACACTCAAGGTTTCGGTGATGTTTGGGTATGGCTGGGTTGGTTCAAACCCAAAACCAACCGGGCCCTCAGAGCGGAAATGCTTATAACATGAGGAATGGATGTCCGATTGATGTGTCATTGTCTGTGTTGGATTCCTCTTGTTGATGTAGTTCTTTTTGAATAAATCACCTTGGGTTTAGACATAGTTGTAGTATGGCTAGGTATGATTGTACCCGAAATCCAACCGGGCCCCTGGAATGGAAATCATAATAACTCACAGACCGGGCGTCCGATTGACGCGTCATCTGTTGTATTGAGACCCATATAACGAGGAGGTTCTTTGAGATAATTCATTGAAGATCTTCGTGAGACTTGGAGTTTCTACCAGTATCTCATGGAGAGAATCCTCTTGGAGATGAGCATATAGAGTAACATGATCTTGTAGCTGGCTGAGACCTGATGACTTCTTGTCCGATTCATATCGGAGTGACATGACTATCCCATAGGGGAGCACTACTGTGTTGGGGTGGCAGACCCATGGTAGGGAGCACTACTACAGTGGGGTGGTAGACCAGTGATACTCAATAGGAGGAGTTTCTCTGTAGGCTAGTAGGGGGATCACTACTGGGTTTGGGTGGCAGACCAACGGTACTCGATAGTGGTGGTGTACCTCAATTGTCTAGGGTTAGTGAGTAGAACCTCTGAGTCGTGAAAAGACTACGGCACTCGACAGAGAATGAGTTCTCCAGCAGTCGTGTTTTTTTCATCATCAGTAAAAATCCTATTTTGAGATGAGTCAATGACCTTTGTGTTTTTCCTCATGATTGAGATGAGTTACTTGATAACTTAGGTATATCTATGGGAATATTCCTATGTAAATTTTATCTGTTGAGATCATTCTTGTGTTTTATCCTTATTGGATTTAGTGAGACCTTGAGGGTCTCAGGGTCTCTTCTGAGTATTATTTTACTCAACCCTTCACATGATATGGCCGCACCTCATTGTTTTGGATGAATATGACAGACATCGCTGATGGAGGCTGAGTGTACGAGTACTGGACGACACCTGGAGGTGGACCTCACTACGAGTTGGTACCCGGAGGTGGACCTCATGACGAGATGGTACCTGGTGGATTTTGATAGACAAGGGTGCTAATGAGACTATTTTTACCTACCCATCAGGTAGGATCCGTGGTGGATGATATAGGAGATGCGCTATCTATATCTACCCTTCAGGTAGGATCCGTGGTGGACGATCTAGGAGATTCTTGTCACCTTCCAGCTGTTTTTTCTTTTACCTTGTACATTACAGTTGGGCTTTTATTTCCACCCCCTTACATTCAACAGTACTTTTGTTTTCAGTTTTAGTTAGTGTTTTCTTCCACTTGTACTCTGTTTGTGTGTGTGTTTACGTTTCATAAAGGCAATTCCATCCCGTTTATCAGGATTTATGCCTTTGGTGCTAGTCTCCATCCCCTGGCCTATTGAAGGCGAGTTTGGGGTAGTCACGGCATGGTCCCATAGGATGGGTCATGACAAATTGGAATCAGAGGAGTT
Organism: Viscum album; assembly: GCA_963277665.1. Taxonomy (NCBI): domain Eukaryota; kingdom Viridiplantae; phylum Streptophyta; class Magnoliopsida; order Santalales; family Viscaceae; genus Viscum; species Viscum album. Next base: position 295,694 of record CAUJRU010000236.1, read on the forward strand.
GATTCAACTACATTACTTAGGACTCTGATATTTTCTTTCTGTGAATCAATAGTGTTAAGGTTACTAAGTGTGGTTTTCAGTTCAGGGAGTCCAGTGTTGGTGTGGGCGGCAGACGTATCCATACAGCAGGACCCTGACATCTGATTTCAGACTCAGTACACGAAAACACTGATTGTGTGTGTGTTTTCAAAATATTCTTTTAAATCAGCTCAAACCAGGTCAACTCACCAGGTATAGTCTTTTGACCGTGTTACATCCGTTTTATTCAGGATGTCTTCACCCAGTCAGTCAGCGTTGGTACCGAGTGGAGAGCGTGATGATAGCTAACCGAGCAGCAATTCCTTAGTACAGGGCCCTCTTCTAGATGAGACACATGTGGAGAGTGCACACTGCTTGAGCTCGTTGCACAAGTTCCAGTGACAGAGTCCTCCAAAGTTTCGAGGAGAGTTAGATTTTCAGACGGCTGGGTACTGGTTGGAGTTTGTAGCATGCTCATTCCACACAGCCGGGACACCCACTGACATGATGGTGTACCTAGTTGTTAGTCTCTTTCATGGAGTGGATAAGAGGTGTTGGAGACAGATGCTCCAGTTTTTCGATGAAATTCCCTTCACCTGGGGATAATTAGAGACTTTCTTCGGGGTGGAGTTTATAACAGTGACTCTACACTCTTAGCTTTCTTAGGAGCTGATGCCTTTGCCGCAGGGTTTTCCATCTGTAGTCGGGTCATCTGTAGGTAGTAGACGGATTATGAAAAGGTCCAATAGGACTAGGAATATAGGTGGTTGACCTAGAGATATAGGTTTGGTAGTGCGGGGCACCCTGGGTGGAGTCAGAGCGAGTCATACGAGGAGCAGGAAGTGCGATGCATGCTGCAAGCCGGGTCACTTGGCTCGACACTGTCCAACATGTCTAGTGGATGTGGAGCATGTGTTGCAGGAGCCACCGATACAGAAACAATAGCAGGAGCTTTAGCAATAGCCGAGTGGTTGAAAAGGCAGTGGAGCTCTGGAAGCAGGTGGACATGAGCGGGACTAATTCCAGATAGGGAGGCCTCTATTCTTGTTGCTTCTATTTTCTGGGTTGTTGTTGTTGTGTTTGATTTGTGTCTTTGTACTTTGAGCTGTAGAAATAAAAGACACTTATAGTTGTGACATTTACATTCTCGTCCTTTTCGTATGAATGAAACTAAGTGGTTTCGGTTAAAAGTATCATCTTGACCCTCACTTGTGATATTCCTACTTGGGGACACCCAGTAACCACGCATTGATGCCGACAGTGTGACTCAACCCCTAGAAGAGAGAGTAACAGTTCGATAACTTAGTAGTAGCGTCCAAGATTTATGATGTCTTTCTAGACATGAATTGTACCATTCATGTCAGGAATGACTGTATTAGGAAAAGAACGTGGTTCATCCCGGGGATGAGACAATTTTTCTCTTTTGGGCAGAGAATAAATCTCAGCCGCTCTTGTAGAACGTAGACCAAAAAGGGTGGATATATGTTCATAAAATTGTCTATTCTCACACATTTTTCATTGAGCGAATGGTTTACAGTTCTCTGCAACTCAATAGTCTCAGGTGTATCTTCTCTCAGAAAGACCTAAACCTAAGACTGTCGTGATGGATTGAATTCCTCCAAGTCTATGACATCGAGAAAGTTTTTACTCATGGGGAGGGGAAACATTGTAGTAGATGATCTTAGTATGAAATCAGGCATTTAGCTGATAGGAGTAGTGAGATGGTAGCTGGATGCATTTCAAATACCCTATGTGGTTAGTGTTGGAATCAGTACGTGTAGAACTAGATATAGTTCAGGCTATGATGGAGAAGGTGCAAAACATCCAAGATTGAATGAACACTACACAGAAAATAATGAAGTCCTATGTTGATAGGAGAGGATACCACATGAGTTTGAGGATGGTGACCACAACTTTATACGGGTCTCACCTTGATGAGGTATTTGGAGAATTGGCCAAGGCAGGAGATTATCTCTGCATTTCATCAGTCCTTTCAAAGTCCTCAATAGGGCAGTCGATGTGGCTTACCATCTATCATTTCCACATCAGTTGCACCAGGTGCACAATGTCATCCACATATCTCAGCTATGGAGATGTGTGCATGACCTATCCGTAATCATCAACCGTTGAGAGATGGACATCGATGACAGGGCGACATTAATAGGGTTCCAGTAGAGGTTGAGGATCAATGGGATCCAGTCCTACATGGAAGGTCGATTAAACTTTTGTGCTTTCACTGGCAGCATGGAAAACCTCTAGGAGAGCACATGGGAGTGGGAGGCTCAGATGCATGCTCAGTACCTTCTTTTGTTTCTCTGGTTTATGTTGTAGCTTTACGGGGACGTGAAGCCCTGAGGTGGGAGTAATGTAAAGACCCGGAAATTTAAAGGAAAACTTTTTCTTAATTTCTTTCGAATTTTACGAGTCTGTGACTTCTGACGGCACTCGATTCCGAGGCCCAGTGTGCCCGAAATCAAGTTCTAAAGATTAGCTTGGGTACATTCATTGAATGAATGAGCAGATTTTTCTATCTTTTAAATGGTGCTCTGAATTGAAATCTGAGGAGACCGATGAACATGCAATGTCAGTAATTGCTTACCATAGTCACGTTTTCACGGGAGGATAAGTTATTTATTGGGGTTTAATTAATGAATTAAAAAAATTGTTTGTAAAATTTTATTCTATATATAAGGAGCTTAATACCACCCATGGGAAGTTTTTGGTGGGGGCCACACCCACCCAACATCCCATGTGTGGGTAATTGAAATGTGGGGCCCACATGAGTCCCATCCTTTCACCTTCCCGTAATCTCTTTAACCCTCTTAAAACCCCCCATTAAACTCTAATTTTAATGTTTACAACTGTCCAAAATTTGTATAACACTTCACCTTTCCATTCCACCATTAACTCTTGCCAACATGCCTTAATTCATGAGATGAGTCACATCATTTAATTAATTAAGTGGTTTGATTTGAATTTTAAAATAATTTTGGTGTGAATAAAAATAATATCATGAGATGTTATTTTGAGTTGGAGGTTTTGGTGTGTGGAGGAACTTTGCTGAAGTTCTTGAGTTTTTGAGTGAACTCTTGTGTGAAGAAGAAGAGAACTCCACTCTCGACGAAGAACGATGCCTTTTCAATGAAGAACTCAGGTTCCATGAAGAACGACGATGCACCAACCATTCTCTTATCCACAACAAGTGTGGAGATGATGTTTACTCCCCAGACATGCTCCGACGTCATCCTCAAATTCATTCCCCCCGACGTCGTCATCCGCGACGCCCGACGTGCGACGTCAATAATCGAAGTAGAGGATTTGTTTTGAATTCCTCCTTACCATTTTGAGGAAGAAAGATGAGCATGGACAAACATCTACCCAGCTAATCCGTGGATCGTTCGTACATGCCGGTTGGATGCGGGGTTATTTTTTCAGGTTTGGATTTGGATTTGAATTCTTAAATCATGATTGTAAACTTCTAACGTGGTGGGCTCGGGCTGAAGAAAAAACCTGAACTTCCAAAAATTGTTTGTTTGTGAGTGTATTGACGGGCGACGATAAAATGGGACCGCAACGACATACGAAAGCCGTCACAGTGACGAAAAGGTTCCAGGAGAGCCGCAGGCACAAACTGCGGGAAATCGGACCACCGGAGAACGTCTGGTGGTCTGTAGAAGGTGTTGCCAACCCGCCACGTAGCCACGATGGCGTGAGCGTCCGGTGGTGGTGGCGCGACACTAGAGCGGACTACCGTGGATAAGCCACGGCGGTGGAATAAAACCGGAACAGATTTTTCCGTTCTGGAAAACAGGGCGGCGCGGGATAATGTCACACCGCTGGCCGTGCCAGCGCCCCCCCCCCCCCCTGCGGGGTCAGGGTGGGTCGCCCGGGCCGGACAGTGCCGGCGGGGTCGGGCCGTGCCTGCCAAACTGGGCCATGCCCAACTGGGATGTAACTAGACCCGAGTCAGGTGACCCAGTTCGGGCCGAACCAGGGGGTGTTGGGCCGGGTCGGATCGGGCCCATACACACTATTTTCAGACCGTTTTCTATTAAATGGCCATATCTTGAGCTATGGACCTTCAATCGATGCACCGTCAGTTTCATAGGATTCCATTGATTGATATAGTGATTTTGAATATTACACTGAAGGTTTCGAAGAAGTTTTTGTATGACCGGGTTGGTTCAAACCCAAAACCAACCAGGCCCTCGGAGTAGAAACGCTTATAACATGAGGACCGGACGTCCGATTGACGTGCCATCGACTGTGTTTGATTCTTCTTGTTGATATGTTTCTTTTGTAATACTTCACCTACGGTTTTTACACAGTTGTACTATGGCTGGGTTGGATTGTACCTGAAATCCAACCGGGCCCCTAGAACAGAAATGTTAATAACTCACAAACTCGGTGTTCGATTGACGCGTCGCCTGTTGTGTTAAGACCCATATGACGAGGCGGTCCTTTTAGATACTTCTCAATGGTACTTCATGACACAGGGATTTTCGATCAGCATCTCTTGGAGCAGATCCTCCCAGAGACGAGCTTACGGAGTACGGTGACCTTGTAGATGGATGAGACCGGATGACTGCTTGTCTGATTCGTATCAGACTGACTTGACTAGCCCAGTGGAGAGAACTGATTTGTTGGGGTGGTAGACCCATGGCGGGGAGCTCTATTGTGTTGGGGTGGCAGACCTGTAGTACTTGACAGGAGGAGTACCTCTTTAGGCTAGTAGGGGAGCACTACTGTGTTGGGATGGAAGACATGTGGTACTCAACAGTGGTTGAGTACCTCAACAATCTAATGTTAGTGAGTAGCACATCAGAGATGTGACATACTACTGTGCTTGACAGAGAAGGAGTTATCCAGCAGCCATGTTTTCATCATTGTGTATAAAAATCCTGTCTTTGAGCTGAGTCAATGAACATTGCGATTTTCCTCACGATTGAAATGGGTTATTTGATAACTTAGATATGTATGGGCATATAAAAAAGTAAAGCTTATCTATTGACTTATTTCTTGTGGTTTATCCTTGTTAGATTTAGTGAGACCATGAGGTTCTCGGGGTCCCTACTGAGGGTCGTTATACTCACCCCTGCATAGGATACGTCGGCACGTCGTGGTGTATGATGAAGATGACAGACAATGCTAAAGGATGCCGAGTGTACGAGGACTGGACGACACCTGAAGGTGGAGCTCAAGACGAGTCGATACCCGAAGGTGGACCTTAATACGAGACGGTACCCGGAGGAGGTTGATGGATGAGGGTGTTGAGGAGAAAATCTTTTCCTACCCTTTAGGTAGGATCTGTGGTGTACGATCAAGGAGCTGCGCTATCTGTATCTACACTTCAGGTAGGATCCATGGTGGACGATCTAGGATCTTCTTTTCACCTTCCATTTGTTTTGCCTTTTACCTTGTTCTTTACATTTGGGCTTGTATATCCAGCCCCTTACATTCACCACTAATTTTGTTTTCAGTTTTACTTAGTGTTTTCTTCCACTTGTACTCTGGTTATGTGTGTGTTTTCGTTTCATAAAAGCAATTCCTTCCCTTTTATCGGGATTTACGTTGTTGGTGCTAGTCGACAGCCCCTGGCCTATGGAAGGAAGACTTGGGGTATTCACGGCACGGGGCCAGAGGATGGGACGTGACATGGTGGGTTATGGATTCATTGGTCAAATTAAGATTAATTGATTTAATTGGATTAATTCAAAGAAAATTATATTGATTAAAGAATGAATAAAAATAATTGATAAAAATAATATAAATATATTCAAACATAGTTATGATTGGATGATCATAAAAATAGGCAAACACTTTATATATGATTGTATCCTTTTAATATATTTTTGTAATATTAAAATTTAGCGCATGTTTGTCCCCCCTTCCTCCTCATTGCGAAAGGGAATACGTGCCCATGTTTTCTTTTATGTAAACCCCCTATAAAAATTATAGTGGGTCCCCTCACCAATGAGGGAGTATAAAATTATGTAAGGATGGAGAACCCAATGTAGTTGAGGTGATATGATTTAGGAAGCCAATGTTAAACCAATTATTGTGATACATTGGGAATTAAGGTGGATTGCAACATAATGGTCAAATTAATGGTTAAATGTTTTTCCCCTTTAGTGTACGGATTGTTTATCATATTATAGATAAACTATTAATTAGAGTATCTTGTGATCTTGAATCATATGTATTAATAATATAATCTTCATTTATATTTATATATGATTGTGAATGTTCAATGTTCACATAACAATATTAATTAACAAGTATTCAATATGGATTAAAATATAATATAATTATTTGCTAATGCTTTATCAAACTTCGTTAATTAGTTAAGTAAAATAAACAGAATATAAAATAGTAAAGTGACCTAAAAAATTTTCTTCATTAATAAATAAATATAGTAAAAAAAAATATGTCGTTATATTATTAAAAAAAATATATCATTGATCCATGTGATTGACCAAATCATGTATGGGTAATTTAAATTTTTATGGAGCTTTAGGTTTGAAAAGTTGGTTAGAATTAAATTAGATTACAAAAAGGGTTGACTGACCAATTAGGACAATGTTTTACTGTTATGAAAAGGTATAGTTTTATTAAAAACATTATATCATGATTGGGAGATGACTCATTGGATCTAGGAACATTGAGTTAATTTAGTTTCGATGATATTCCTACCTAAAACCCTTCAAATATATGGTTAGGAATATTTATGGGTTTGGAGTAGGGGATTATATATCATTTACACTTGAATTTCTAATTAAATTTATATTCAGAAACTAATTTTGAGAGAGATTATGTTTTGAAAAATAGTTAGTGATTAATGAAATCCATTTAATTTTAAATTTATTAATCTATTTTTGAATTAAAAATATCTTAAATATTTACGGTTATTTTTTATAAAAAAATAAATTTCATATATAAAACTAAACGAACCTTACATGAGAAGGATACCCCACCCACCAATTTAAATTCCATGGAAATTTATAGATCCATTCCTATTATACAATTACATTAATTGGAATTATTCATGCTAGAAAACCCATTTACAATGTTCATTACCAATGATCCAAATGATGAACAAGTATCTCTTTATTTGATGCATGTAGATGATGCTGGGGATTTCCAATTTTCTATGATATCCTCCATATCCAATGAGTTTATAAATAAATATAAAGTTACTGAAGTACATAAAATATTCATATGTGTTGGGATATATATCAAGAGAAGGCCAGATCAAGGAGATATGAGATCTCCAAATCATTATTCATCTGAATGGTTAGAGATTTGGTGGCAGATATGGTGCATGTAATCAATTTGATTAGACACATTTAGATCATTGATGTTAGGTTATGGGTGGCTTTTTATATGTGGGGGAGAGCATACGAAAGTAATTTTATAAAATCAATTAGTTGTATCATTATTTTTACTTAAAAAATTATTGAATAATGAATATAATTATAATCATGAAGGTTTATGGTCCATATATATTGATAAAATGGGATTTGTATAAATTTTGTTGTATTTTTACAAGTATGTTTAAACATTATTCCCTTGAAAATATTATGAATCTCTAAATAACAATGACTAATTTTAACAATTTTCACTAATAAATTTGTATGATATTATGTTAGATTTATTATAAATTATAAATTATTATTATTTATATAAAGGAATCATTTTTCCCAAATATAATTCATATAAGTGGATGAAATTAATTTAATATTACTGTCACATATATGTCACGAATGTGCGTTTTTAATGTGAAAAATATTTTCCAAAGATTCCATTAATATTGTGTCCAATTTCAGAAATAAATTTATTCTAATTAACTAAAATGTATTATTTTATTTATAATCGATTTAATTATACTACGAAAAGAATTTACAATATAATTTATCTATATAAATAATTCAAAAAAATGAAAATTTCATATTAAAATATAATATTTTTTATTCTTTATAAAAACGAATAATTGTTGAAAAATTCCTAAAATTTGAAACAATAAAATTTTGATGTTTTTATTTTGATGAAGAAGTATATTTTCTAAAATAAAAAATATGAATGTGCATGAAATTTTTTATAATCTGTTCTCTACTAAAAACAGTAAAACTTCCAATTATAAAAATACATCTTTTTAGGGATAAAATTGTATTTATTCTTATCAGTTTTCCTTATAAATAGAAGATGAATTTTAAATATTTTATTGAGTATATAATATTTAAATTTAATTAAAATAATTAAATAAAAGTAATTTTTTTCAATTTATTATGATGAAATGTGGTTTTACATTAACTAATAATTAATCATAAAATGACATTCCATATTTTTAAATAGTTTTTACATTAATTTATAATTATTTGGTAAACAAAGAATTAATTTAATAATCATTAATAAAAAATATTTTCATAATTTAGCTAATCTATTACATAATCACCATTACAGTGACTAAATGATACCTATAATAATATTTAAACAGTATGTCACTTTTATTTTATGCTTAATGTAGCGTGAAATAGAATATAAGATCAGTTTTTCATTTGATGGTATCTAAACACGGTCATACATGTAACTCTATCCAAACCCAATTATCAAAATACTATAATACAAAAAAATTGCTTGTTTTAGTTCTAGTATAACTTGTTTTTTGTATAAGGAAAACCTAAGTCTCCATAGTGTGCAATGATATCCATCAAATAAATTTAATCTATTGGGAAAATATAATTCACTAATACGCAAGTTGTTACATTATACCCCCTTATAATGAATTACAAACATGAAATGCATTGATTTTATCATTATTTTAAAACATTAATGTTCCATTCAAAGAATCCCCCTTCATAAAAATGAATACTAAATATTATTTTATAATTATAAAGTAGGAAACACAATGGTTTTCAAATGTAACGCATAACTCAGACTTTACATAAGAAAACATATGATGGAAGTGATGATTTTTTAATGGGTAAAAAATGTAATTAATTATATAGAATGTTAATGATGGATGATCAGAAGAATTTATATGATCCAAAAAATGTTTTCGATCGTAACATAATTTACCAAATAGGTATGAAAAAGGTAAATGATATTATTAAAAAATATCATAACATGATAATTTTTTATTTTAAGATGCATCGAATCAATTAGAATAATTTTGAAAAATATAAATATACTTACTTGATTTTATTCTACTTCATACGAAAATATCTCCATTTTGTTGTACCTTAATATATTTCCATTTAATCATTTACTCATTGATATAGTATTAAATTTGGAATATCTTAAGCACTAACGGATCACAAGATCCATAGATAGGATGATAAGTAAATCCATCAACCATAAGGTGTTATCAAAACAAAATGACAGTGATACATATTCTATTAGGGATAAATCATCAAATTAAAAAAATTAATCAATAAAACCTGATTAAAAATTAAAAATAAACCAATCCATAAATATTTATCCCTTTTAACCCTTCTAAAAAATGTAATCACTAATCTTTTGAATGAAGATCGCTAAATTTTCCAAAACCATCATAAAAATGATGCCCAATGTCTTAAAAAGTACCTATTGATTGTCACATACAAAACATGTGAATAAAATCATCAAATATTTTATTATAACTTTTAAATAAAATTAAATACTATAAATACTAACAGAAAAGATTCATTCTAATGTATTTGAAATATTATTTCATATATATTCATTAAATACAAAAATTATGTAAACTCCTTCACTAATATAAAATGATTCTTCATAAAATAGTTAATTTATTTACTATTAAATATGTACTATCCAATTTATTATTTTCATATCCAAGATCACTTTATCCAAAATAAAAACCACTTTTTTAACACCAGGAACATAATAAGGGTTTCCTTTTTTAATCTTCAATGTTCCTTAAAATATAGTTTTTTCATCAAACAACATTTCACGGTTTTATTTACAATTAAAAAACTCTTTCAGATAAATAAAGAAAAACTAATTCTGATAAATCCTTATATATTACAGAATGGAAAAAATAACATATTTTATTAGAAATACATGTATACTACATTAATCTCACTTCATTCTAAAAATATAAACATTACAGTTTCATCTTATTCTTTAACACTTAATTCCTTTAACATGTAATTTTTAGTCTCCTTACAATCAAAAATATGACCATTATTCATTCTTCCTTGATGATTCTCTACACAAGATTTCCATTTAGGCAATCTATTTGAATAATGTCGATATATTCAACAATTAATGAATTAAATAGTAAATGATATCTTAGGGTGGCCAATATTCCCATTTTCTTAATTAACTGAAGTTTTAATTTTTTCATTTGATGTTACTTGCATTGTGTAATTGATTTTGAAAAAAAAATTCTCTATTAAATCAACTATGACATTCGTTTCTATGTTTCATACATCATTTTAGACATATAGAAAACTATATCTTTATTCATTCATGGAATCGAAAGCCTCAAAACTAAGAGAACACATTACGTCCATTATTCAGTGATAGTATGAGTTGGTAAAGGTGTACATTTTAATTCATCTTCTAGAAATACTGATTAGTCATAATCAAAATGTACATCAATCTAGTCATCATCCCAATTGAATTTTCATATGAAACTTCTTTTCCATATTTAACATTAACCTGGTTTCATCTAATTCCCACCAATTAATGAAACTGAAAAGCATAGTGTGATCAACACACATAATATAGTAAAACTAGGTTCTGGGTTCATGTCCTCGCAAAGGCAACATGCATTATACACCAGCGATCCTCTCGTCCCCTCGACCGCATGTGGAACTGGCCCTAGACTAAGTGTTGGCCACCTTGGGCCTAGCTGGGGATGTGCGACACGCAGGTGGGTAGGCCAGCTCAGTAACTCATTACCCAACAACATGATAGCCCCAGCATTGGTGGTGGTGTGGTAAGGGCTTGTCGGGGTTGGGGGAAGGTTGCGGGGTCAAGTCCCCAGGCATACACCGATGTCTGTAAAGATTTTGTGAATTTCCATAGCATACCCCCATGATTGTCAAACTATGTGTCCAAAAGTCCCATTATTGTTAAACATATCCTAATTGATTCTAAATCAATATGTTTTTTCAATATTATTACTGATTGGGTGATTTTTTCTAGACACACATCGACGTGAAATATCTAGGCATCGAAATATTTTAAGAAACCAGTCACTATCTACTTTTAAAAAAATAGGACATTTTCCTATAATTTTACTCATAGATAGATTTATCCTCTGACATATCTTTAGGGATCTCACTATGGTTTTCTCATCCTAGTTTTCAATGTTTTACTAAAATTTTTATCTAACACCAACTATAATGACCAAGTCTTCTCATATATTATTATTACATAGTTTTGGACAAATATTCATTACGTTAAAAAAACACATGCTCAAGGACCATAATATATTAGTTCCACTAGATACTGGAGACAATATAATATTATATTCTTGAATGATCGTTCACCCATCTCGAAAGGAATTCTAAAATAGTTCAACTCTTTTTAATACCCTATCTTAACAATTTATTTGATAATAGGGAAGGAAACATGATAAATGAAGAGATATGCCTCTCAGTAAGTATAAAAAGAAGATATATCAATCTATGATAATGTATAAATCCAGGATAATAATAAGGGTAGTTGATAAAGATTATACCATTCGATTGTCTTAACTAACCTGTTGTAGATCGTGAACATGATTCATGTTATAAAACATTAATATTTCTGAAAAAATGGCACATAAGAGATAAAAATGAACATAAATTAATTATAAACCATAATATCAAGTCATAAAGGTGTGAGACCATAATAATTATAGAAAATCATTTCATATGTCAATATTTAATATCAATACCAACAATGTAGTGGATATAGAGGAATCTATTTCAAATCATGGATTATGTTACACATTTATCACATTGTAGAAGATGGTGTAATTGTTTCCCACTATGTATAAGGAAACACCCATTTTCCATTGTGGATTAGGATTCACCATTTCGTCATTGTGGTTCTGGATGCAACAGTTTCTTAGTATAAATTAGGAAAATCCGATTTGTTGTTGTAGATAAACTTGATAGACTTATTCCCCATTGTCATCCTTGGACATATAAATCATTAACATATACATTTTAGGGTATTATATGTCCCACTTAGTATATAATGTATACATAGTTTATTTTTTACACAGTATCATACACAATCATCATATCATAACTAATGAAATGTAAAGGGTATCCTAAACATTTCATAATAACATAACATATGGAATATAAATTGTTTTCATAAACATTTCACCATTTTATCAAAAAATAATTCTTAAAAAATGTATAACATTTCATTATAATAATATCATGGTATAAGAAATAGAAAAACAAACAGGATTCATAAACAAAATTCAATAAAAACATAAACAAATTCAGAAAAAGAATTCCAATTGTATACATGGATCATATCCCCCCTGATAAACTGATAATAAAAATAAATGAAATTTTATATGGGAAGTAATTTGTAATGATCATGTAAAAACTTTCCTGAGGAAAATATCACTTATACAGTGAAAAATTCCTTTTAATTTATAAAACAAATTTCAAAACAATTTAAAATTAAAATAACCTAGAAAACTTATAAATTATTATTTTAAAATTATTTAAATAAATATTTAAAATAATTGGAAAAAAATATAAAAACTACTTCATTGTATATTTGATAAAAATATAATTTAAAACATTTATAAAACATTTTAGAGAACATGGGTTCTAAAAAAATAGAAATCAAACAGAATATAGAAATACATTTGGATTTTCATAAAAACATTTTCTAAATTAAATTTTGTACGAAAGATTAAGAAAATGTAACTACTAGTTTATCACATCATAAATAAATATTGTATAATAAAATTTATGATAGTTATTTATATATGTATTTTAATATTTCTTCAATTGAATCATAATCACAACTAATCTTAATGGATTATGAGGTTAGTGAAACAAAATCAAACCACATTGATTACATTGAATAATATCCCCCTTGAAAGGATATTAATAAATGAAGCTTTAAACATCCTAAAAAGAAGGTTAGTGCTGATATAAAATGTCAATGTGGCATTATAAAAATAGTATAAAATATTATACCCTCATAACATAACATGTATATCAATGAAGGGAAATTGTGACACAATTTCCTTACAAATTTAGTAACATTGAATCTATAACACCATGAAATATAGATCATAAAATAAATGTCAAAAAACCAAAATATTAATTTATAATAATTATCAATTACATTCATAGGTAGTATATACACAACATAGTCGAATGAGGGGTTGAATATAATATCTATCTCAAATATGTAAAAAGTGATACATAAATCAATTACATTAAGTATTGACTTTCATCATACCCATTTAAATAACTTGTATAATAAATATATATTAAATATACAACTCTAAAAATCAAATTCAAATATATCTTACAAAATTTTATTTTATTATTTCATTATATTAAAACATTATTATCAATTCAATGTTAAATTTATGTTTTAGGTAACAACATCATTATTTTTCATACATGTTTTAATTATTTAATCATGGTGATCTTACATATATCATAATTTATTTATCTAAATAATTATAAAAATGATATATTTATTTAATATTTATTTAGGTTAATCCAAAAAAATTTGTGATAGAAAATGAAATACATCGTTTATATAGATAGTAGGCCATATGTATGCATCAATAGTGTTTGTTTTTTTTCATATTGAAGGAACGAAAAGAAAATGATATATATAGTAATTACTATATAGTTTTCATTATATATATATATATATATCACATAATTATATTAAATCCATACTTAATATGTTTCATGTAAAACATGAACGAATATTAATGCTTAATGAGGTTTTATTCGATCATTTAGATGAAGGACATTATCATATTCCCCCAAAATTGAAAGCATGTAAATATATGGTATTTAATTGATAAAATTTAATAAATTAATAAATAAATACTAAATAACATATAGATTCTTATATAAATATTATTTAAATTGTTATTATGAACCATGAAAGGTGGTAATGAATCAACCAATGACATCATTTCACTGGGCGGTAGTCTTCCATACACAAGAACGATGATTACATAACACATTTGATGGATGTCTTTGTGGTTGTAGGTAAGAACCACACAAAAAAACACATATAATTTTAAATATGATACAATTTTAATATATATTGAAGTTTTAAAATAATAAGGGGTTTTGGATGAAATTAAAAAAAAGTTTGTTGATGAACGTTGCCTAATTTTTTGGTATATTGATTTGGTTTTAATGAAAGGATATAATTTTTGGTATTTATACAAAAACTAATAATTATTGGATGAGATTAGGGATCTAAAAATATTATTTTATAGTTAATTTCCAAACCAATTTTTTTTAATGTGTTAATAGAGGGGGAGTGTAGGGGACTTTTATAGGTGGTGGAGAGGATACACTCTCCCTTTATTTCAATAAGTTATGTTTACATATGTTTTTTCAAAAACAAACATCTATAATGAAAAAATTTAAATAATAGAAGTTATATGGTCTACATATGTCACTAAAATTGTTTTTGAGAATGATTCTTTGTATTTTTTTTACCTTTTGTATATTTTTTAGTCACTTGATAAACTAATTTTTCTCTTAATCCTCGTATTAAATTTATATTGCTTTCAAGAATCATATTAAGAAAAATATAACATGGAATTACTAGAGATTATAAATTATTATAATATAAAATAGTTAATACATTTTTTCAAATATAAATTAATACAAGAGGCGGAAATTATTTTAAATTTAATTCCATTGATTTGTTTATAATGTGGAATTTTAACGACATAAAAAAGATTTTAATGTTTATAATGTTATTAAATGAAATTTCATAATGAAATTAATTATAATGACCTAAATTAGATATAATATATGTCCTAATATTCTAATAATAATTTGAAACAAATTTGAAATATCATTTAAATATATAATTAAATTGACAAAAAAGTCAATTTTTTATTAAAATTAATAAATTTCCATTATCCATAAAAAAGGAAACAATTTATAAAAATACAAAAAATTAAACATAAGTTAGTTTTGAAATTAAAAATATAAATTTTTTTTTTACATTATCGAATTTAATTCATAAATTTGTCAAAAAAATTTATTTTTAAAATATCTTCCCCATTTAGAAGATGTAAATGTTCCTGTTAGAAAAATACATATTTTATGTACAATCATTTATTTATTATTATCACCTTCCTCAAAAACTGAAAAAATAATGTTAAATATTTGATTTAATATATTATATATAATTTTAATTAAAATTATTCATCAATATTGGTGTTTTAATATATAGATAAGTTTTTTTTTTCATTGAAACATTATTTTTGAAAAATTGATTTCATTGTTTTCAAATATTTCACACATGAATTTATAGTTAACTCGATATAAATTAATTCATTTTATAAACATTGAATGTCTATATATTCAGAATTGAGTTAAGATTTTCATACCCTCCATTCAAATAACAAGGTGATAAATATAACAATGTTTAAATAACTTGTCATTTTATGTTTAAAGATAGTGTTGTTTATAACAAAAGCAAAGATTAGTGTGGTGTGTTAGGAAATATATACATGATAATTCATGTATCATAATAAAAAAAATATCGTTACTTGTATCACTATATACAATCACACATCATTACTTTAAAACCGGCTTTACCATCATTGTTATTTATTAGCACTACACATCGTTAACAACGTATAAAGAAATAACTAATAAATTTATCCTTTTATCTTTGATTTATTTTCTACAAATAAATTTATCCTTTATAAGATCATTATTTGTAGTGCTAATAAATTGTACCGTATATCAGTGTTTTTTTAGAGTGTGTAATGCCCTGAACCAAGTTACCCAGAGTAAGTGCATTATTACATATCATTGGCATGATCACAATAGATCATGTCTCAAAAGGCTGATTAGTTTAGTAGCCTTGTAAACACTAAATATATTCATAAGTCATACATTAAATCATAAAGTATAAAAACTAAAACAAAATCTTTTCATCATATCGCCTCATACTATCCCTGTGGGTCATTCATAAAATACCTCTTCACATCAGGGGAGAAATAAAACATTGAAAGGTGTGAGCTTTGATGCTCAGTAAGGATAACAATATAAAGGAAACATTCATAAATAAGCATAAATATTTAAGTCAATGTATCACTAAAACAAAATACTTTTAAACTTGATCTTCATCATAATATGGCAGAAATTAAATGAAATAATTCAATTTACTTTTTCAGATGGATATTTTACGAGTCGAATAATCACATTCAATATCAACAACCACATTCATAATGATGGAATGCATAATTCCATAATATCATAACCACGTAGTCAAGGCCTTGTGGCAAGGCTACAAATATGATTTTGTCAAGGCCTTGTGCCAAGACACTATATTGTATCAGGAGACCTACCGATGTATCGATGATCTATAGAGGGCTCCACCTATCACTTATTAAGTCTAATGAATTCTTCATATGAACAAGTTTAAACATAAAATAAACATTAGTATTAAAACGTGTATAAGAAATGTCAATTCTTTCTCCATAACCAATGAATGGTATAAAAATAACACATACATAGTCAAACATATCAACAAACCTTCAATAAAATATGGAAGTTTAGTATGATAATAAATATACATCAAATATGTTTAAAATCCATCAATGGATGTTGACATAGATTAAATCAAGACTATTTGAGAGAAATATCTCCTTTATTTTTGAAATCATTTAATAGTCACATTATCATAAAATAAAACATCTACATTTAAAATATTCCTTTAATCTTGTAATGGATGCTTCGATGATTTTATAACTGCGTAAAATAGCTGCACCCTTCATATAAGATAAAAAGACATTCTTACCTTAATTCTATCAAAATGGTTAAAAAAGAAAACTGTTTGGAAAACGATGGAAACATTCCTTTATAAAACGTCTATAAAAATGAAAACAAGGATATATATAACTTTAATCCATAGTCTATCAAATAGTAAGAATGATTTAAAATACATTTTTAAGAAACATGGATGTGGATGATAACGATGACCTAGTTGTTAATTACGTATAAACAATCTCGGATAATGAAGAGATTGTGAAATAAACCCTTACCTTGTACGTTTCCATTGTCGATTGAAAGTTACCCTCCTATATAATGGTAAAATAATTTTAATTAAATTATTCAATAATCGGATACATTAATATGACATCATATATTATCTTTTAACATTGTTGTGTTAAAAATATCTTAGTATTATGGTTGTTTCAGGTGTAAACATACTTGTTTTATTTTATATGTTTTTTTACATAAGCCATTATTTTTATCTATAGATTTTATATTATTCATATACATAATGATATCATGTCATTAAAAATTATTTTTAATCATCAAATGACAATTATAATTGAATGGATACGATGGGGAATGAATCTCATCGTGTTCGTGGAGATGGTAGTCCATACGTACGCACGAGTGACATTATCAATATTTTGATATTAAATTAATATATAATTGGATGATATATCATATAAACAGAATCATTGTCATGTTATATTTTTTATTTACATCAATTACAAATCATTATCATACCCATCCAAATAATAATTATTTGAATAACAATTACACCACGACGTGGAGACGATATGCCGTACGTACGCACGTATAGTGACATGTCATTAAAAGGATACATATAATACTGTATATGGTTGTATTATATTTATAATAACATCAATGTATATAGAAGATACTGGTGTTATAATATTAGAATAGAAATAAGATAGATAGAATAAGTTTAAGAAGAAAGGAACTTGAAAGAGGGTGGTGAAAACATTACCTCTTCCTCAGGTTCTTCCATTTGATTTGATCAATAGGACTCCATAGGTTCGATTTTTTATGAAAAAAAGGCCTCTAGGATAAAGTGATAGAATTTTAGAGAATATTTGGGTAGGGTTTTTCCAATCCAAAGGCTTTGAAGGTATGAATAATAGAGAAGGGGGAGTGCCCTTTTATAAGAGGGGCGAGGGGCACCTTTGGAAAAGCTATAAATATTATTTTATAATAAATATATATTAGGTTTATGATAGCTCCAAAGTGGATTATTTAATGTTTTAGGAGGTTATAGGTCAAAAACCATTATACCAATAAGTTTTAGATACGTTTGGGCCACTATATAATCTTTATATGTTTTATTTAACTCTTAGTTAAATAGTTTGACATTTACCATGTCTCTTTTTATTTTTATATTATATAGTTAATCAACATACTATATAATTCCATGAGACCCTCAAGGGTTCCATTAATGATACACCTATAATTATATATTTCCTTAGGCTGAACCATAGATTTTTAGTAACGAAATATCAATTAATAATATAATATTTGTTTTAATAACTCTGTTATGTCAATTTTTGCAATATTTAATAATTAATTCTCGTTAAATTATTGACAAATTTATTAATTCGAACCAAATTCATTTATGAAATACTAACATGTCATATTAAACAATAATTTTTTTTGATGTCATAAAAACTTTAAAATTTAATTTATTTTATCATTTATAATACAAATTATTTGATTCTTTCATTAATAAAGAAAATACTAAAACATTATTGTGTCATAAAAACTTATAATTATTCAATTTATAAAAATTATAAATAAAATAACATTATATAGTAAATATTTTTATATTTTTAATGAATAATTATAGTCGAAAATATAAAATATATAACCCTATGTAAAAATTGTTTTTCTAAAAGATATATGCTTATGTCTTTTTTGTATTTACATTAACTTAATTAATATAAAGTGTCATTATTACGTAAAAGTGGCTCCATGGGGTCCCAAAATCGACCAAAATATAACCATGTTCGGCCATGTATCAACAAATACTGTTAGTAAACGTTTTAGGGTAATTTAATATTATTAAAATATTTTTTTACCCCTATTTACCGGATTTACCCTTTAACCATGGTAAATAAAATATTTTCTGAAGTAATTATTCAAAATGTCTAAAAATAAAAGGTAACTATTTACACAATTTGGACATCCTGATTATAAATATATAATACATTTTTCTAAATTCAAAACACAGAAGTGCCAGAAATTAATTTAAAATTAATTCTCGTTGTAAAAAAACGTGTTTTTAAATGATAATAACAATCAAACGATTGACACTTGATTATGTCCATTTTAAATATAAAATTATGTCAACTGACCATCATTTATTTAAATGTTAAAAATAAAATCTAATTATACTCTATAATCACTAAGTTTCATAATTTATATCTATTAATTATTTTGACTAAAAATGTTGGTTTTTATTAAAACATAGTAATTTTCACTATTCATAAAAATAGGATAGTTATCTTATAAGAACCAAAAATTCACCCTAATATAATTTCAATATTCTAAATCAAAAAATGAATTCCATTTTTAATGATAAAATGTATAAAATTTCAAAATGTGGGTATTACTATTCATAATGGCTAGTTTGATTGGTTGTGGTGTGTGTTAGAACTCAAAGTTGTGTACAACACATGCCACTGAATTATTCAAAGGGAATTGTACCATGAAAGCTTGGGGTGTTACATTCTCCCCCTTCAAATAATTTCTTCCTTGGAATTTTTAGAATACTACTTCATGAAAAGACTCAGGTGGTTCTTCATCATATGTTCCTCAGGTTCCCACGTCGCCGCTTCCATCTTTTGGTTTCTCCACAAAACATTTACCAGATGAGTCATCCAATTTCTCAACACTTGTTCTCTCATATCAAAAATCTTAACAGGCTCTTTGCAATAAGATAGATTGGGTATCTAGTTCTAATTCATCATAGGTGATTATATGCATTGGGCCAGACTTGTATATTCTCAGAAGTGATATATGGAACAAATCATGACTTTGGAGAGACTTGCCGGCATTGCCAAAGGGTAAGCTACAACCCCAATTCATTCTAGAATTTCGAAAGGACCTATGTACCTGGGAATCAATTAACATTTCTTACTGAAATGTATAACTCCCTTCCATGGATATACCTTCAATAAAACATGATCTCCTACCTGTAATTCTAAATCCAACCTTCAGTAGTCAGCATAACTCTTCTGCCTACATTAAGCTGCTTTCATGTGGTTTTGGATTACCTTCACCTTCTCTATTGCTTCCTCCAGCAGTTCTGGGCCAACACGTTTTCATTCACTAATATCAACCCAATAGGTTGATTTGTGACATCTCTTGCCATATAAATCTTCATATGGTGTCATAAGAATACTTGAATGGAAGCTATTATAATAGGAAAATTCCATCAGAGGTAAATATTGATCCCACATATCCTAAAAGTCAAGTGATCTTGATCATAACATGTCTTCTAATGTTTTAATAGTCCGTTATTATTGTCCATCAGTTTGGGGGTGGTAGGCAGTTCTCAAACAACGTTCAGTATCCTGGGCATTCTGATGACTTTTCCAGAATCATGACGTAATATGAGGATCAAAATACAAAATAATCGATAGTGGTTCTCCATGAAGTCTCACAACGTCATTAATATATAGTCTTACTAGATGTTCAAGTGGTAGATCATCTATTATAGTAAGAAAATGTGTTGACTTGGTAAGATGATAAAAAATGACCCATATTCCATTATTCTTTCTTGGAGTCTTTGGTAGTCCCATGACAAAGTACATAGTGATATTATCCCATTTACACTCAGGTATGGGAAGAGGTTTCATGACTCCTCCAGGCTGTTGCCTTTCAGCTTTCACTTATTGGAAAACCATACATCAGGACACAAAATCCGCAATCTCCCTCTTCATGTTGTCCTTCCAAAATTGTTCCATTAAATCTCTATTCATTTTGGAGCTCACAGGATGTATAGAGAAATTGGAACTATGATCATTGTCCAAAAATTCCCTTTATAGATCAGTAATACTGGGAACACAAAGTCTCTTCCCAAATTTTAAAATTTCATCATCATACACAATGTCACTCACTCTCCCATCATTCAAAACATTAATCCTTTTTATAAAATCTTCATCATCGGTCTGAGAAATATTTATACTTTATAGTAAAGATGTTTTGGCAACCATTTGAAAAAGTATTGATGTTTCACCTTCCATGGTGATTTCTATATCCATATTTAATAAATCTATGAAAATAGGATCCCTTTCAACTCTCATCTGGTTCAAAACTCCATGATCCTTTCAACTCAAAGCATATGCTTCCTTATTTTCCTTCCTCGGGTGGTAGTGTATTGTGCAATCATAATCCTTGAGTAGTTCTATCCATCTCCTTTTCCTCATGTTGTTTTCATTCTGTGAGAAAATCTACTTCAAACTCTTTCGATCAGTATAAATCTCACAATTTTCACCATAGAGATAATGTCTTCATATCTTAAATGTAATGATTACAATAGCTAACTCAAGATCATGAATAGGATAGTTTTTCTCGTGATTTTTAGCTGTTGTGATGCATTTGCAATCACTCTATCAATCAGCAAAAGGACACAACCAAGTCCTTTCTTCGATGTATCACAATAAATAAGAAACCCATCATTCCCTGATTATAGATTCAATATAGGGGAATTGACGAATCTTCTCATCAGTTCATCAAAACATTCTTCACACTCTTTTTTCCAAACAAATTTAACCCCTTTACGTGTGAGATTTGTTAATGGGTTAGCCAATCGGGAAAAATTCTGGACTAATCACCGATAATAACCAACTTAACCAATAAATATTCATACCTCAGTTATAATCGTCAGGGATGGCCATTCATAGATTTCCTTGGTCGTAGAAGGATCAACAGAGGTTCCATCCTTACAGACAATATCTCCACGAAAAGAGATATCTTGAGACCAGAATTCACACTTTCTAAACATCCCATATAATTCATGTCTTCTAATAGTATTTTGTGTAATGCACAAGTGATTTTCATGGTATTCATAGATTTTGGAATATACCAAGTTATCATCAATAAATATCACTACAAAATCATCAAGATATTCCTTGAAATCTCTATTCATTAGATCCATGATAACAGAGGGTGCATTAGTCATCTCAAAAGGCATTACTATAAACTCGCAATTCCCATACATAGTTAGAAATATAGTTTTTGGAATTTCTTACTTTATCACACACAACTGATGGTATCCAAATTGAAGTTCAATCATTTAAAAGTATTGAGATCCATACAGTTGGTCAAATAAATAATCAATGTGAGGTATGGGATACTTGTTTGTTATTTTTATATCATTTATTTCCCTATAGTTGATACATATCCTCATAGATCCATCTTTATTATTAACAAGAAGGACAAGGGCTCCGCATGGAGAACCACTAGGGTGAATAAATACCTTATTACTCAATTCTTAGAGTTGTTTATTTAGTTCAACTAATTCCACAATGGCCATTCTATAAGGGGTCTTCGATATGGGCCTTCAACAAGGTATCAAATCAACAAAAAACACAATTTCTCATTTTGTAAATGACCAGGTAGATCTTCTAAAAACACATCAACATATTCTCTCACAATAGGTACATCCTCTATTTGAACATTATTTTCCTCACCGACATTTATTTCATTCTCTTCGTCCCCAATAATAGAATATACTTGAGCTACTGGGGGGATCAAAATAAGAATCAGGTGGTGATGATTCTGCTCTAATGATAATGTGTTCTTTATCATCATCATAGTAAATTGTAACCTCCTTCTTCATACGATAAATCATCGCATCATGGTCTGAAATCTAATCCACACCGAGGATTATATCACACTCAATCTTAGGTATGATTATGAGATCAATAGACAAAGAACATTTATATGACCTAATAGGAACATATCCACAGAATTTGTTGCAATGATACATCCCTTAGATGTTATAACTGACAACTACCTTGTTAATCCAAATTGTAAATATCTAATTTTCTTATCAAACCGGGAAGATATGAAACAATGTGACGATCCTGAATCAAAAAAAATACATTTTCCAAACATGCGGAAACCATTAAATTACCTGCCTCCAGCCTTTCAGAGCTTCTACCTTAGCAGTTGTGATAGCATAATCTTGGCCTTGATCCCATGGCCTTTTCTAGGGTAAGTTCCCCTAACACGTAGGACATTCATTTGAATAATTTCCCATCTCCCTGAAGTTGTAGCATTGAACATTGGTATTTTATTTCATCCCCTTGAAATCACGTGCTTGGTTGCCTTTTTCACCACACTTGTAACAATCTACCATTACATTCAAGCATGTACCAAGGAGTTTCTTCCCACATTTACTACAGGATTGATAATCAATTTTTCCCTTCCTCTGTTTATTTTGATTTATAGAATGATCAGCAGATCTCTTCTTGTCTTGCTTTTATTTAATGTTTTAAGACTTGGAGAATTATTTTTCTATCTTGATAGAACATGAGACAATATCTTCGTATGGAGATAAGGATTGGGACACTAATGCTCAACAAAAAAATGGGATTAACCCATAAATGAAATGATCAATCTTACATATTGGGTTATGTATATAATATCTATTATACATTTCTAACCATGTAAATTTAGCTTCATAATTTGCGACATTCTCGTCCTCTGTTGGTCTTAGGCTCAGAAATTGCCTTTCCATATATGCTCGATGGTCACGAGGAAAGTATTTTTCTATGTAAAGCTCTTTGAACACCGTCTATTCCATATTTGATACTTCATTATCTTCCTTTGTGTTTTGAATCAATTACCACCATTGGTTAGCATCTCCAAGGAGGTAGTAAACTGCCTTGATAATTTTTACCTTTCACTACTCCCCAATGCATGTAATATTTTCTCTAAGGAAATTATCCATTGCTCAGGTACTAAGGGATTTGTAAACCCATTGAATGTGGGTGGTTGTTGCCTCATGAAGCTACCTATCATTGATCCTCTACACTGCGGATAAGGGGGATCTATACTGGTAGTGTTATTATTCATAACCTGAGTGAGTTGTCCTAGTATGGTGATTAGAGGATCAGCAACAGTTGCATAACCATCTCAACTATAATTTTCTTGATCAAGAGGGAAATTCATACATGGAGTGCGTGTATTGATACAGTTTCCATTTCTTCCACTATGTGCCATTTTTAAATAATGGAATACACTAGATTAGTTTATGAATCACAATACATAAATCCAAACTTCTAAAACACTTAACATAAATTGAACAGTTTATGGATATAGTCCATAATCATAAAAATGTTTTTACTGAGGAAGTGTATACTCATAAACCCTTAATAATGTTTTATAAAGAATATGAGAATTATCATAATCATATTCACCGAGAGTGTCATAACCAAGAGTGTATTAAGTCCCATTGTCGTGCACCCGTTCCCATTTGAGTCCAGATCAAAGCTGTGTTTTCGGGTTTTACCCCTAGGTACATTTGTGACCGAGCCGCCTCTACCTCCTCGTATCTAGACATGGATGTATTTCTTGGAAAAAACACAAAATCTCAACAATTCCAAAATTCATGGAAGTTCTTCTATACAAATCCTCAAATTCCAACATAGGTCTATGTGCTATAATGAGAGGTTATCTAAATCTAGCTCCCAAGGTTTGTGCTAAACATCCTCTGATACCAACTGTAATGCCTTGAACCCAGTTACCCGTAGTTAGTTCATTATTACATAACATTTTCATGATCACAAAAGATCAAGTCTTCAAAGACCGATTAGTTTATTAGCCTTGGTAACACTATCTAAATTCATAAGCCTTACATTACATAATAAAGTTGAAAAAAATAAAAAAACATCTTGTATTAATATACACTCATATTATCCCTAAAGTTCATTCATAAAATACTTCTTCACATCCTGGGAAAAATAAAACATTGAAACTGGTGATCTCAGATGCTCAGTAAGGATAACAATATAGCAGAAACATTCGTAAATAAGAATAAAGATTTAAGGCAATTTATGACTAAAAAAATTCCTTTTAAACATGAACTTCATCATAATATGACAGAAATAGAATGAAATAATTCCAGTTAATTATTCACATAGATATTCTACTAGCAGAATAATCACATGCAATATCAATAACCACTTTCATAATGATAGAATGCATAATGCCAGACTATCATAACCACATAGTCAGGACTTGTGACAAGACTATAAATATTATTTTTTGAAGGCCTTATGCCAAGACACTAGTATGTATCATGATACCTACTGATTCATCAAGGAGCGATAGCAAGCTCCACCCGCCTCTTATTATGTCCAATTCATTCCTCATATGAACAGGTTCAAACATTACATAAAAATTCATATTAAAAGTATCATATGAAATGTCAATACATTATCCATAAACAATGAATGGTATAAAAATAACACAGTCACAATCCAACATATCAAAAAACCATCAATGAAATATTTAAGATTTATATCAAAATAAATAATCTTCATATAAGCTTAAAATCCATCATAGGATATTGACATAAATGAAATCAAAACTATTTGAGAGAAATATCTATTTTTATTGAAATCATTTAAAAGTCACATAATCATATAAATAAAACATTTACTTTGAAAATATTCTTATAATATTGTATGGTAAGCTTCGACGAATTTTTAAAGGTGGAATATAGATGCACCCGCCATATAAGTTAAAAAAAGGCTTTCTTACCTTAATTTTGTCAAAATGGGTGAAAAGGAACTTGTTTGGAAAATGAAGGAAATATTACTCTATAAACATATTATAAAAAGTCAAAATGGGTATATATGAATTTTTCCCATAGTCTGTAAACTATCAAGAATGATTTCAAATACATTTTTAAGAAACACGGATGTGGATTGTAAAGAGGTCCCAGTAGATAATTACGGATAAACTACCTCAGATAATGAAGAGATTGTCAAATAAAACCTTACCATGTACTTTTCCTTGGACGAGGGTAGGTTAACCTCCTGTATAATGGTAAAATAATAGTTATTAAATTATTATATAATCATATACATTAATATGATATCATATATGATCTTTTAACATTTCTTTTGAATAATATCTTTTTATTATCGTTGTTTCTCGTGTTAACTTACTTGTTTTCTTTCATATGTTTTGTTACATAAGCCATGTTTTTTATGGATTGGTTGTATATTATTCATAAAAAAACTATATAATGTCCTTAAACATTATTTTTAATCATCAAATTAAAATTACACTTGAATGGATATGATGGGGAATGAATATCATCGCGTTCGTGGAGACGGTAGTCCGTACATATGCACGAGTGACAATATCATTATTTTTATATTAAAATAATATATAAAAGGATGTTATATCATATATAAAGAATAATTATAATGTTATATTTATTATTTAAATCAATTACATATCATTATCATACCCATACAAATAATAATGTTTTGAGTAACAATTATACCATGGCATGGAGACGGTATGTCATACGTACGCACGTATGGTGGCATGTCATTAAAAGGAGGGATAGAATAATGAATATGGTTGTACCATATTTATAATAACACCACATTATTTAGAAGATACTGGACTTATTATTTTATAATTTAAATAACAAATAAATAAGAAGTTGAAGAATAAAGGATCTTGAAAGAGGGTGGTAAAAACACTACCTCTTCTTTGTGTTCTTCCTTTTGATTTGATAAAAAGGGCTTCATACGATGGATTTATGATAAAAAAAAGCCTCTAGGTTGAAGTGAGGAATGTTGAGAGAATATTTGGGTAGGGTTTGGGCGTTCCAAAAGTCTTAGAAGGTGTGAATTAGAGAGAAGGGGGTGTTCCCTTTTATAAGAGGGGTGAGGGGCACCTTTGGAAAAGCTAGAAATATTATTGTATAATAATTTCATATTCAGTTTATAATGGCTCCAAAGGGTATTATTTAAAGGTTAGGGTGGGGATAGGTATAAAAAACTATACTAATAGGTTTTAGACAGGTTTGTGACCCTATATTAACTTTATATTTTTTAATTAACTCTTAGTTAAATAGTTTGACATTTACCATGTCTCTTTGTATTTTTATATTATATAGTTAATTAAAATACTATATACAACCAAGAAACCAAAATGTGGTCCAATAATTATACACCTATAATTATATAAGTCCTTTTTCCAAACCATAGATTTTCAAAAATATAATATCAAGTAATATTATAATATTTGTTTAAAAACCTCATTTATGTCAACTTTGACAATATTTAATAATTTATTTTAGTTATATTCTTAACTACATTATTAATTAGAACAAAATTCATTTAATCTATTGCAACATGTCATATTAAGGAATAAAAATTTTGGATGTCATAAAAACATTCAAATTATATTTATTTTATCATTTATAATACTAATTAAATGATTCATTCATTAATAAGGAAAATAGTGCATCAATATTGTGACATAAATAAATTTAACATTACAATGTCTAAAATGTATAAATAAAATATGATTATGTAGGAAATGTTTTTAGATTTATAATTAATATTTATAGTCAATAATATAACATATACAACCCTACACAAAAAATGTTTTTCTAAGTATATATCCTTCTGTCTTTTTTGTATTTAATTTAACATAATTAATATAATGTGTCATTATCACTTACAAGTGGCTCAATGTGGTCAAAATATCGACCAAAAGACGCCCATGGTTGGAAATGTATCAACCAATAGGGTTAGAATACATTTTAGGGTAACTTAACATTATTATAATATAATTTTTTTAACCTTATTTACCGGATATACCCTTTAATCGTGGTAAATAAAATATTTACCGAAGCAATTATTCAAAATACGTTGAAATAAAAGATACCTATTTACACAATTTGTACATCCTGATTCTAAATATGTAATCAATTTTTCTAAAATAAAAACACAAAAGTGCCAGAAATTAATTTAAAATTATTTCCTTTTGTTAAAACCAAAAGCGTTTTTTAGAGATAGTAACTATCAAAAGAATGGCACTTGCTTATGTCTAGTTTAAATGTGAAAGTATTTTCAACGACCAAAATTGGATAAAATTGTAAAAATATAATCCAATTATACTAAAAAATAACTCAATTTCATAATTTGTCACTATTAATAATTTTGATTAAAAAATCATTTTTAATTAAAATTTAGTAATTTCCACTATTCATCAAAACATGAAAGTTATCCAAAAATTACCAAAAATTCACCCTAAGATAATATTGATTTTCTGAATGAAATAATGAAGTCCATTTTGAATGATAAAATGTATAAAATTTCAAAAAGTGGGTATTGCTGTTCAAAAGGGCTAATTTTATTTGTTGTGGTGTGTATTAGAACACAATGTTGCGTACAACACACGATGTTGTATTTTTCAAAGATATGCATATTGTGGAAGAATGGTGTGTTACAGTGTGGATAAAGGATACAAATTTTCAGTTATTTAATTATATCTTGATAGAGATATATTTTATCAATTCTCTATTAAAACTGATAAAGTTCCGAATAAATAAAATAAAAAAATGAAATAAATAAAAAATAAAAACGGGTTTTTTGAAAAAAAAACACAAAATCTATTAATTTAATAATTGTGGATAAAAATTAATAAATTGATTATACATTTCTAAATATTAAAAACTTTATTAATTATATAATTCTGATAATTAATGTTAATAAATTGTATATATTAATTATATAGGTATATATTAATGTATAAAAATTATTTATATATTACAATATATTTTTTCATTTTAAATTAAATAGTCATATATTTAAAGTATAATGGTTTATAATTTAAAATTAATCTAAATTAAAAATATAGAATAATGGCACTGTAGAATGGAAATATAATTGAATGTATCAGTTGATTTTTTAATTTAACATACATCAAATGTGGGTTATATTATGTTGAAATTAACGTAATTAATGCAGTTTATATACAATACACATAAACAAATATCCATTTTTCAACACTGTTAAGGTGTACTTATTTTGAATTTACTCAATTTCAATCAATTTAAACATATATGCACATGCAAGCAGTATAAATTATATATAAATATTATTTTTCAAAAATATTTCATTAATTATGAAAAAATTACTATAAAATTACTTTTAATATTTTTAAAAATAAGTATTTTGACTATATTTATTTTTATATATATTAATATGGTATATATATATTTTATATATATATATATACTAAAAAAAATTTATAAATATAATTTTAAATCAATTATCTATGCTTAATTAATAAGTGCTGAAATGGTTGGTTTTTATCAATGCTTTTTTTCACTGATAAGGATTAGCAATTATAATTGCTAAAAAAACAGAGATAAAATGAATGTTAATTTGTGATAAAACCATAGTGCTTATAAATTTAGATTTTATCATTTATTTTTTATCAATAATAAAGACATACATTTATGAGTGATAAATAAGCACAAATAAATTGTCCTTTTATCATCTCTTATTACATATGTACTGATAAAAGAAACTTTATCAACACTTAATTGTATGCATAGATAAAAAAGATCTTTTTAAAATAAAATAAACATTTTCTTACCTTTCAAAATATCAAAATCATTTCACAGAAGCCACCGACTATTTACAATCCTCCTCGGTTATTCAAATCCCGAATCCCCCACTCAACTGCCTCTATTTGTATGAATATTTTTGGAAAATAAGTGTTGTATTAAAGGAGGGTTTTTGAAGTGGTTATCCTCAAACAAGAGAGGTCGACCATGATAATTTTTTTTGTGTATTTATCAATTTTTGATTTATCGTTCATAAATGTAATTTGTTTTTTGGGGTCTAATCCCTGTATAAAATTTTTCTTTTATATTATGGACATAAAAATTTCATTATGAACTACTATTTGATTGACTACCGATTATGATATCCAGATTTGGAAATTTTAAATTTTTATTTTAATTAAGTTTTCATCACCTTCTACTTCTATAACAAAGATTTATCCAAAATCTTAATTCCGTGTTTTTAATATATATTGATCATTTGTTGATAAAAGTATCAATTAGACCTTATAAATTTCTATATAGCGATCACGATAAAATCCGTATACCGGCGCCCCATTTGTAATCAATCAGTTTATTGTGATGGGAGAACCTAGAAGTCAATTTTGAAACTCAACTTCCCCCAAAATATCCTCCACTTTCGATGGAAGGTGTGCATGGGAACCCTTCCTAGCAATAGCCTTCTCGTCTTCTGATATATTTCTAGTGATGAATCTTTCCATTTTTTCCGAACTTCCCAGAATCTCCCATGCACGCCATCATCCAACGCCCAGGGGATAAGGAAATTTCGAAAAAATTGGGCTCTTCTTTGGACGCATCACTGACCATAGCCTCTAACCTCAAATATTCTTTGATGTGTAGGTTCTCCTCCTTCTCAATGGCTAAAGCGAGTAAACATTGCATCCTGGCCTAGATCATTTGGGTCCACCGCAACGAGGCTGTTTTTAACCAGCTTTAGAGTCCCCCCTACTTTGTTATTGAATGGGCCTTTTAATGGATTGAGGGATGGAAGCACCCCACTGGAGAACAAAATCTCTTAGTAACTCCTTCTTTTCCTTCCCATTATTGTATGCCCAGAGAACGGATTCTTAAGGTTAATGTGTATATGTCTCTTCCGAAGGATGGGCATGTTGACCTCAATATCTTGGCCTGAAACCATCAGGGGAAAGTCATTTGCAGCAAAACATGAATCAGACAACACTTTTGGGGAACATGTGGTGGCCGAGGCTACTGTAATCCTTGCAGGTAAGATGCTTTCCAAGGATTTTGTATGGGATAAAATATACCTCGAATCAGACTGTCTCACCATTATCGATGCTATCAATTTCAACGACGGTGGCCTCCAAACTATTGGATTGCTCATCATGCAAATCCATTCTCACTATCAATGCTTCTCAATATGCACATTCTCCATTACTAAAATGGAAGGAAACAATGCTTACCATCAGTTTGTGGCCTCATTCCCCTATGATGATAACCATATCTGGATAGTACATTTCCCTTCATGGCTTGGCGTTTGTACGTCCGCTAATCATTGACACTAATGATAACATATTTCAAAAAAATTATTATAATAAAAGTTACATTGTTAGTTAATATGTTCCATGATCATTCCATATATGTTGTAGGTGTTTCTCCCCAAAAAAGAATCTATAACCTGATTTTTTATTTATATTTAAAAAACATATTGGGTTTATTAAGAATTGGTTAAATTGGTTGGATACTCTTGTAAAACCCTAAACAAAACTTCTTTTTCTATAAATATGAAATAAAAAATGTATTATGTTTTGATAAAAATACACGATGTCATGTTATATAATCCATCATATTAGTGGTTAAATTGACAAAAAGACTTATAATACTAAATGGATGATAATTAATATGAAATTAGATTAGTTGTAACATATTTATTATAGAAGTTTAATAATTTTATTTTCATTTTCTTAATGTCGAAAACTATTATTAAGAATTTGTAGTAGAATATTCTAAATGTTATATAAATATAAAAAACTATTAATTTTATAAATTAAATAATATCATCTATTGAAATATGGTATCTTATTTAATAATTTAGGGCATCCAATTTAGAAAACGACCTCTAAAAATTCTAACATTGAGAAATTATGAGATTATTTGTATCATAAAAATATGTATCATAATACTATTTATTGTTATAAAAAGGTGGTGGATGCGTTTATATATAATTTAAAAGGTGTTATATTTTCTCAAATACCCATTCATTTTTATGTTTTTAATAAAAATATATATCTCTTGTGGATACAATGTGATGAAATACGAAAAATGTTTTGTTACTTATCAATAAATATTAATGGTGGGTAGAAATCATGAAAAATGAAATGAGGATGATTTGTCTACAACATTCATATTTGAATGAATTCATTGGAATACACTTCAAAAAGTGTTGTAATTCTCTTTATAAATTCAATTAACAGTTTGATTCAATATATATAAATTCATTAAATCATTTCTATAAATGTAGAGTTTCCATTTATAAAATTTTCTATAACAATCATATTGGATTATTAATTTCCTCTATGTGTTTATTTATATATTTTATAGAACTAATCTTTTATAAACCCAATATGGTTGATATAAATCAACAATAGATGAAAGATAATAATTTGACAAACAAGTATAGATATAGATTTATAGAGTTCATGATGTATTCAAGATATAATACATATGAACCTTCTGAAATCCATTATACATGTTGATATTTTTGTTATTCAAGGAAAATGAGTCTGAAATAGTTGAAAAAACTTTTTATTTTTCACCTAATAGAAGAAAACTATAAATGTTTGACTAATCATGTGGAAAATTAATTTTTATGCTAGTATGGATGATTCTAGGGTTTATGAATCATTTTATATGAATATATTTTTAAATAAAGATAAATACTTCTTAGAGGAAATAAAAGTGGAAAAAGAAGACGACATTAATTATTTCCAAAACTTTTTTGATCAGTTAAATAGTTTTTCAATGAAACCATTGAATACCAGTTGTACTATATACAAACCATTCTTAGTTATATAGGAGTTATAAAATTTTACAATTGGCGGAAGATGGAGTGAATCCAAATTTACAGTACAACTTGGTCTCATGAATGGTATGTTACTAGAAGAAAATGAACTACATTGTTAAACATATGATGATAAACAAATGTTATATATTTAGAGGTAATGATATCTAAATAAATACATTCATGTATAAAGTATTTAATATTATTACACAAGGACCATTGATCACTCATAATATTTCATTATTGTGGTGTGGATCGATATAATAAAAATGAATAATGTCCATTGGAATTTGTATGGTACGTTCCAACCATTCCATGATTTTGAAGACTATATGGATGTCAGAAAACTATGAGACAATTAACATTTGATGCATAAACAAGAATGACTAAAGGGATCCAACATCATATATTACATTATACTCCGTTGAAGAAAATGTATTAAAATTATACTAAATTTGGAAATGATCCACGAAACATTGCTATTTCATTATCTATAGATAGAATAAATCCATTTTGTGTATACATTAGTACTCAAAGTACATATCTATTCATGTTGTTAAATTATTACATGCTTCAATTGTTTTATATGATGCACAAATACATTAGGTTGTCTGTTCTTCTTTCTAGAACAATGAAATATGATAATGATATTGATTTGTACTCGTATCCATTGATCGATGATATGAAAATGATGTGGGAAAGAGGTGTTACAATGTATTATTCTCATAAATGCGATAGATTTTCAATGAGGGACATGTTTTATGGAATGATAAATTACTTCCACATTTATTAGAAATCATTAGGATAAAGTATTATTGAGGTGTCCCATTAGTGAAAAACTCATATACTCAGAATGGTATAAATACACCTTGAGGACCATGTTTTTGTAACATCAAAATTTTTTACATCGATGTCATAAATTACAATCTTTGATGATAATATTTATTGGGAATATCAACCCATGTAAAAACCATCTCTATTAATGTGAAATCAATAGTACATTATTGTAAGAAATATTAACACTATTTTTATTAATCCATTTTTGAAAAACCCATACAATATAATGATGTCAGAGGAGATGAAATGTATTTTAGTCAACATATTGTAATTTTTTGTATGTGAAAAAATTTCTTCATTTCAAGAAAATCAAAATGAAATGAATTTGATAATTTCATTTTAACAATACTGAATGTTCATGGAAAAAGAAATTATGACATTAAGGTTAGGCTGGACATGACTAAAATGGGTAAAAGGGAAGATATGTCCACAGTGAGGAGTAGAAGGAAACCTTTTCTTCTTATAGTATCATAAACATTTTCCAAATAGAAAAAATTGAAAATTTTCCTTTTTTTATTTCTAGTGTTAAATTCCACAATTGTCTTCTTGAAATATAGAAATTATCATTACAATGACTACTTTGATGTTATAAAGACTACAATCACATGATTTTCCTATTTTGATGGAATGTTACATGAATGTTTCATTTTGTTTCATTTTTCCTCAAAAGGGATGACATACATTATCTAAAATTTAATTATTTATCAAATCCATATGTTGAAAATTCATAGGATCAATGGTGTTTCCCATCAGGAATAAAGAGATTTTAATAATTTTATGTGAATTTGAGATGATCTTCAGACATTCAATCATTGATATAGTTTTCCACCTGATGGTTCACTTGGTTTGAGATGTTTAACTATGTCGTCCTATCCTTTAAAGATGTATGCACCCCATTTAATGTTATAAGAATATATTGAAATGTTATATCAAGAATCAATGTCATCCATATGTTTGTATTATATAATGATATGCTATTTAATAAGCTATTAAATTCTATACCTATTACATATCATATGATGAAGGAATATGTCACCCAAAGTCTCAACACATTAGACACCGTCATGGTAAATGGATTAAAGGAAGATATGTAGTTATAATTACCTTGATAGGGCCTCGTTTATATATTACATTAAAGTGAATTTGTTGTTCTATACATTTAATCCCACAAATAAATTTTTAAAGAATCCAATCCATCAAATGTTTAATGATGGATATCAAATAAACGTAAGAATTAGTTTATAAGATGGTTTAGAGACCAAATTTATATGGTGTTATTTGAAATTCAATACTTAATTGTTGAATTACATGAATGGATATGCAGAGGACAAAATGAAAATGTTATATCATAAAACATTTTTCTAATCGATGGTTATATGTTCTATACAAAATAACCTGATGAATTGGTTTCAATGAAAAATAGTGGTTTTATGCTTGAGGATGAGGTGATGAAAATATTTAGTTCCAATGAATGAAGACCAATTTATGAAAATATGTACTATTTTGGAATTTCCAAAAAATATACAAGGAGTATTATAAAATATTTTAGGTTTCACTTTTCCATTACAAATGGTTTGATAATATTAATGGAGTGAATATTGATGAAATTGGCCTTATAAAGGTGAATTTAAGTGTATTAGTTAGAAAATATGTGTCATTCATAATGGAAACACAACATGTCCTTGTATTATATGACTATGATCTAATAAACAAAAATTCATTGATTGTCCAACTGGAAACTTAAAAATCTCTAGTCTAATGAAATGTCAATCATGTATAACCCTTTCATTGTGACATTAAAATAAATTCCTATCAGTCCTAATGTAGAAACTATCATGGCTGTTATAGGGGACCACAAAGTGTGTATTTTGATTCATGATAGTGGAACTAAACCCTTGAGACCATTTAAAAAAATAATGAGAATTCACTAAGAAGGTAAAGGTTTTTTTTATTATATTTTGTTTTCATCATAAAAAATATATGTTCTCTAAAACATTAACATAATATAAATTAAATGATTGACTACTCAATTAGACAATGTCTTGTACACATTATTTTGGTACGAATATTTTGGAAGAACTAAATATAATAAGTTAAACCGTTTGGAATAATATAAAGATAATGTTATCATATACTTTCTCTATTTTACCAAAAAATTAATGTAATGAAACATTAAACTAATTTTCATAATTCCATGCAGTGTTTAGTTTTTTAGATGATTTATGACAATGTGTTATTCCTTTGTAAGAAGTGAAATGAAAATTTATCTTTTCAATAAAAATGGTAATCATAATGTTTTAACATGAAAAATGTTTTCCATAAAATTAATATATTATTTAATATATATGTTTAATTTATTTCTTTTTTTAATTACTCCCATAATAATTGTTTTCTAATATAGAAGGATTCTTTGGTATTAGTTGGGTGGAATGTCCATCTTTTATGCCATTCGACACCAAAACATCTATAGAATTATACTCCCTCAAATACTTTTCACCCCTATAGTGTTTCATTTATTAGATTCATTCTTGCAATCTCTACTAACATTGCTAGAATTGAAACAAAACTACCTCTAATCAATTATAAATTTAATCTGGTCATTTCAAAATTAAAATCACTATCCATAGAATTAATTTATTTTTTCATATTTTTGTTAAATTTATTTCCTTTAATTATTACTCAGATAATAGTTTTTTATAGGTT
The DNA here is from genome assembly GCA_963277665.1 of Viscum album. Lineage (NCBI taxonomy): Eukaryota > Viridiplantae > Streptophyta > Magnoliopsida > Santalales > Viscaceae > Viscum > Viscum album. The sequence goes on from CAUJRU010000236.1 coordinate 331,896, forward strand.
GATTATTGCATTCGAGATGGGGTAGTATGTCTATCTTTTATGACAATACGCAATAAAATGATCCTAAACTATTATCCTTCAAAACCTATTCACCCCAGTAATTTTTCATTTATCAAATTCCTTCATTTGATATAAAATACCATATTAATAAAATAAATGTTTCTTCCTCTACTAAATTATTGATGTACTCTTGACATTTTCACATTAATATAATTTCCATATAATTAGTAAATAATATTATATTTACGCACAATTTATTTCATTATAGTATTAATCACATAATTATTGTTATCTAATATAGGTGAATTATTTTGTCTGAGTTGGGTGTTATATCCATATTTTATGTCATTCTAACCAAAAAAAATCCATTGATTTCTTCTCCCTCAAAATATCTTCCCCACTTCAATGTTTTACTCAAACATTCATTCAATTTTTCTCCACTTCATTTACAAGAATAGAAAAGACACCGATTCTACTAAATTAATGACCTAATCTTGATGTTATCATATTAAAATCATTGTATTTAGAATTAACATATTTTTTAATATTTATGTTTAATTTATTTTTTATTACTTCTCAAGTAATTATTTTTTTCTGATACATGTGGTTTATTATGTTCTATATGGGGTGATCTATCTATCTTTTATGCCATTCTAGATTTTAACAACCACAAAAATCTTCTACCTTAAATCAATTCTCCCCTACGATGTTTACATTTATCAAGTTCCATAGATTTCCCTATTTGTCTCAATTTAATAAGATATCTGGTTATTTGTATGATAAAATACTATTCCCTAGAAATAATATATTATTTCATATCTATGCCTAATTTATTCCTTTTAGTATTACTCAAGTAATTGTTTTTGTATATAGGTGGATTCATTTTTTCATGTTTATGGGTTTATTTCAAAGATTATCATGTAGTGTTGGTAGTTAGAGAAAAAATGTAAATTAACCAGTACAACTCCATGTACATCAAACAATATAAAATTGATAATAATTTCTATAATAAGATAACTGATATACTCATAACTGATCAAACATATTTATATTTCATTTACACTTTCGGAAAATGATCCATAAGTCATATGTGATGTGTATGAATCAACTCAATGTCAATATGATACATGACATTCCCGATATGACTCAATGTTTCAATTATTAGTTTAAAATTTAATTTTGACAATAAAATATATCACTTAGTAATAATTAAAAATAAATCCTTGTATATTCATAATAATTTTGGGAGTAAAATGTATAAATCATTTTTGGCTTGGAGGTATTAGTCTCATATGAAACTAATACACAATGTGTTCTATATATTTCTATGTGTGTGTTTTACATTTAAAATGAAATTTTAATAAAAATGACATGTGATGTACCCAAAACTAAGAAAACCAATTCATAATATCCAGATACATTTGAACTAAAATCTATAAGTTATTTGTAAATTTTATGAATCATATGTACCTCAATTTTATAAACGGTGTGACCGATATGATTTTAAGTTCCAAATTAATTTAAATTGACATCAATTTTAGAAAAATAAATAAACATCATTTCCATAAAAACAAAATGATATTGTTTTTTAAATTAGGATAATATTACATTATTTATATGATAAATTAATGAATTATCTACACCTTAATGTAATGCACGGTGTGGGTAGTGTGACTCCATGTGAATTTTTTTATTAAAAATATACATATATTTTAATATGAAAGAAAACTGACCTACTCAAAACTGAGAAAAAATTTAAAATGATTAAATAAAATAAGAAAATGATATATATTTAATTTTTTTAGGAATGAGTTGAACCAAATTTATTACACAATGTGATCGGTATGAGTCAAATTGTTTGTTTCAATTTTATAATAATTTTTTTTTAAATAGTATATGTGACTTAATAAAAAAAAGAAAACACATTAATATTGTTTCATTACATTATGACAGTTAGCCAGAAGTATTTTGGGAGTGGTAGAAGTTAATCATACTTCAATATAAACACTATGTGATAGATATGACACAAAATTAATCTTCTTATTTAAAATTTTCTTTAATTTTTGTAAAATGGATTAATATCATTCTAAAAACTAAGAAAATGCATTTTGATAATTTTGATATATTAAAAAATTAAACATACGTCATTTCTAGCATGTATCAATTGTTTGAACCTCAATATGATACTCGATGTTATAAGTATGACTCAAAATGTCTGTTATCTGTTTAAAATCTACATTTTAGTTCAAAATGATTCACTAAATGAAAACAGAATAAACCTACATTGATATTCTAGATAATTTTGGGAAAAAAGCATAAGTCAATTTTGACATGTTGAAATCCATTTCATTTCAAAATGATACATGATTTGATTGGAATGAGTCAAATGTTTGGTATCATGTTAAAAATAACATTTTAGTAAAAGGAAAACAGACTTACATTAAACAAAGTAAACAACAATAGATTGTTTTGATACATTTACACAATGATAAATATGTCATTTTGGATGTGTAATAATCATCCACACCTCACTAGGACAGATAGTTTGACCGGTACCATTGGTGATGCGTCTTAAAATTTAAAATTGTTTTTAAATTTTAGTAAAATTAAAAAATTGACAAATGTACTACTAACAACTAAGAAAACATATTCATATCAATTATTTACTTTTTAAAAATGGTATATAACTGATTTCCATTTACTTGAAATTAGCCTCATCTTAATATGATACATGGTGTGCTTGATTTGACTCAAAGATTCTTTTATAAGTTTAAAATTTACATTTCAGTTTAAAAAGTATCACCCACTAAATACTGATCATAAACACTTGGAATTTCATGATGATTTTGGAAAATGAATCCGATGTCATTTTGAACATGTTGGAATCTATTTCTTCTCAAACTGACACATAGTGAGATCAAAATGAGTCATAATTTTATGCTTCTAGTTTAAAATGGAATTTTACTAAAAACTATATATATCATAATCATTGGATAGAAAACATAGAAATATAGTTTTAATAATTAATAAAATTATACATACAACATTTGGGACATGTAGAAATCATCCTCACATTAATATAATGCACAATGTTACCGGTATAACTCAAAGTGCATAATTGTATTTATAATTTGTATCAATTTTATTAATATGTACATATATCCAAATAAAAACTTGGAAATCACATTCATATTGATTTGATAAATTATGAAAATGATACGTAAGTCATTTCTGATGTGTATGAATTAGTCACATCCCATTCTGATACACAACATTCCCAGTATTACAGAAAGTGTGCATTATCTGTTTAAAATTTAAAATTCATTTATAAAATTGTCTCTCACTGAAAACTGATCAAAAATACTATGATTTTGATTATAATATTTTTGAAATGATTTATAAGCCATTTTTAATTTGTAGAAATCTGTATGATTTTAAACTGATACATGTTGTTTTGAAAATGAATCAAAATTTTGTGTTTCCAGTTTAAATAGACAATATTGTATAAAATAATTCTGAAAACACATTAAAATTGTTTTAATACATTAGGAATCCTATCCATTAGTCATTTGATATGTTTAGGAATTTTTGGTTCATAATTATGATGCTCATTGTGACCAGTATAACTAAAACAACATCTTTTTTTATTAATCTATGATATTGTTTTGTAAAATATGGAACTGTTCAACTCAAAACAGGGAAAAACGTTTAAAATATTTTGATACATTACAAAAAATATCAATAAGAAATTTTATTGTCATTGGAATTATCCTACCTTAATATAATACATGATTTTCCTTGTATAACTCTATGTGTCTATTCTCAGTTTTAAATTGACATTTATGTTCACAAATTTTCAATCACCAAAAACAAATAAAATACTCTTGTATTTTATTGATAATCTCGAAAATTTATTTATACATTATTTTTGATGTGTAGGAATCTGTTTCATGCCAAACTAATAAATGATGTCACTGGAATGAGTCAAAAATTTGTGTTCCCAGTTTAAAATGATGTTTTCATAAAAAGCACCCCTGACCTTCCAAAAAATTTGAAAACACATTTATATTGTTTTGATACATTAATAAAATTATACATTATCCATTTGGGATGTGTAGGAAATATTTTCACCACTAATTAATGGATGATGTTCCTCATAGGACTCAAAGTACGTATTTTTATTTAAAATATTCATTAATTTTAGTAAAATGGAAAACTATCCAAATATAATCTATTAAAACACATATATATTGATTTGATACTTTTTTAAAATGTATAATAACACATTTGTGAGCCATATGAATCATCATAACCTCAATATAATACATGCAGTTCTCAAAATGAGTTTATTTGTCTTCTATTAGTATAAAATTGACATTTATGTTCAAAAAGTGTCACTCAATATAAACTGATCAAATTCACTTATATTTTCATTATAATATTTGGAAACGATTCATTTGTTATTTCATATGTGGATAAACATTTTTGGTGTTAACATTATTAACTCAAAACCAATCAAACACATTCACATTGTTTTGATAAATTTGGAAAATTAACCATAAGTCATTTAGGATGTGTAGTAATTAGTCTCACCTAGATCTGATTCATGGTGTAACTGGTATGACTCAAAGTGCATATATTTATGTAAAATTAACATCAATTTTAGTAAAAGGGAAAACAATTCTACTCAAAACTGATTAAACTCATTCATATTTCCTTCATACTTTATGAAAATAAACCATATGTAATTTTTAATGTTTATGAATCATATTCACCTCAATATAATACATGATGTTCGTGGTATGACTTCATGTTTTTGTTATCATTTTAAAAGTGATATTTTAGTTCAAAAGTGTCACTCACTGAAAATCGATAAAACATGCTCATATTTTTATTATATTATTGAATATGATTTATTTGTCATTTTTGTCATGTATTAATCGATTTGATATAAAACTGATACATGATCTTATAAAAATTTGTTAGATGTTTTAGTTTTTTGTTTATACAAATAGTAAAAAAGACAACTGACATACTCAAAACCAAGAAAACAAATTCATGTTATTTTTATACTTTAAGAAAACAATACCCATGTCATTTTCAATATTTAGTAATGATACTCATATCAATCATGAAATGTTTTTGAATGATATAGCTCCACGTGCATTAGTTTATTTAAAACTATGATCAATTTTATTAATATTAACACTTTATGTTAAATTATTTATTTATATTATTTACAAAATAATAATTTCCCCTTATACGTGAGCATTATTTTTCTTGAAAAGGGGTCGTTTTATATGAATTATCATGATTTTGGGATTGGATTTAATGACAAATGAACAATGATGTTATTCAATGAATGTTATAATTTGAATTTATGTAATTGTATAACCCAATGTTTTAAATGTCTATAATATATTGTTCTTTCTTCTATTTTTCTGGTAAATATCATTTCATTAATATCAAATTTTGGGAAATTTTTTGTTGATATTTGGTGTGTTTCTTGTGTTGTCGTGTTATGTTATGTAACATTTTCATGGTGTGGTAATGTGCTGTTACAGCACACTGTAGTGTGGCCTATAATTATCACTTTTAAAAGAATTGATTTAAAGATATATTTACCACCATTGTTAAATGAAGTAATAAATTTATACTTTATCAGTTATTCTCTGTTCTTAGATAATGTAATATTTTATTATCTCTTTTATTAGCGTTGATAATAGATGATTCATTAGCACTTTTTTAGCACTGATGAATGTCCACAGTTTTAATCCTCACTCATGTATTTAGTGCTTTTATCAATAGGTAAATGCCATTTATAGTTCTATTAAATGATTATTTTTATGTTTTAGATGAATCTACTGAAATATTTACATGTTTTTTTATATAAATTAATATTATCTTAATGTGATGTGAAATTAAATCAATCAAAGAGTTTTACATTATTACTAAAAAATTAAAATTAAATACCAAGGGAGTTAAAAATCAATTGTTGTTAGTCACATTTTTTTAAAAAATTATCATCCACCTTCTTGGAGAACAAAACTGGGTAACCCATGGAAACTCATAAGGTTCGATAAAATCATATCATCAACAAAAAAATTTATCTCTAATTTCTCAGAGGGTTCTATATAACAAGGATTATATAAAATCAATGATATAACCACAACCTCCTCAATAATAATATAAGAAAAATACCCCTTGATCATAGGATACTCCACCACCTACACCTCCATTAATCCTAATGAAGAAGATGCTAACTATAATTGAAACATATCCAATAATATATATCTCATATGTGGATCTATATTTCTAATGAATATAAAATGTTGTCCCACCTCATTATAGAACCCCGCATTCATCTAGAAGAAATTAATAATAGTGAAAAAAATATAATCCATTAAATGATAAGAATGATTCCAGATGAATGAAATTTATGAAGAGTTAAATTCCTATAAAAATGTTATTTGTTCTTCCTTAACTTAGAATCCTATTGCACGATAACAAGATTCTCCTAGACTAAACCATTATAGCCATCACCAGGGGCACTAAACGTATCACCCCCATAATCAAAAAGTACTAGACCAATGTTTGGGAAATAAATGAATATGAAACGTCAGAATAAATAAAATCATATACCATGTTATAAGATAAATAGTGGCTTCTTCACACATTCTAAATCCTCTTTGGAAACACCACATCCATATCCTGAATTTTTTCACAAATGGATCCTCAACCATATTACTAATGATAGAATCTAAAACCATGTTTAGTGTAATGTTCCTATCAATGTATGACAATATGAGGTGACCTCATACATCTTTATCCATTTTTAGTGTAACCAAATCTAGATTCCCATACATCTGATATAACCACTGAGACAACAACAACAACAAGGGTGTAAAAAAGGCACATGGCCTCCAATAACATGTTAGAAGCTATGTAGGGATAGAAAATTAGATCATATATGAAACAATACTTCATAATAAAGTCACCTCATCATAATGATAACAATAGGAACATAGAAAGATCCACCAAAATATAAATATGTAGGAAACCAATGATGTTGAATACTTTAGGAAAAATAATGATGGTCAAGAACCAGTGATGATAAAATAATATTTCTACTCCTTGAGGAACTCTAATGAATCCCCTCTTGAGATGACCCTGGATAATCATGATACCATTAAATTACCTCATCCTTGTTCTACACATCGATATATTTAGGTAACATAAATTGGGATAAAATTTATCAAATAACGGGTCACAATTATTCCTCCTATTGTTAATACCATGATTCCTCACGAAAAAATATATCATGGTAGAATTCAAGGGTTCATATAAAACTTATTATGTGATCTAAAACAATCTATAACTATTATTAATGTGATATAATAAACTCATCATTTCCCACTTCATCGTTGATAGAAAATCTTCATGAAAATCCCAATGAATACCCTCCCTTGAAACATCTGTCTCTTTCCGCTTCCCAATGATCAATATCCACAACTACCTTAATATTCCCAACATCTGACTAGATTTTAATGCATCCCAATACATCACCGTCCCATGAACCATGATAAATTAAATCATAATATCCACTAGAAATTTTTTTTAATTATATATTCCCCTCTGATACTTATCCATCCTTTGAAAATAGAAAATTTACAACAAATTACTCTATGGAATATCACCTTCAACTAGGTCAACCAAACTATGTTCTCCCAAGTCATCTAACTAGAACACAATGAACATAAATATGATTGGATGATGAACTATTATATTCCCCATAATGAAGGAAATAATGTCTTATTTTTAAGGACATGAAATTTCTTTAATAAAATAAATTCAATCAAATTAATTTTATATTCCATTAATCACCCAAATTCAAAGTGAATTAAAAGAAAACATGATGTGTGTTCCATAACTATGTCACTACCATATAGGAATAATCTCTTCACCAAAGTCATTTTAAATAATTAAGGTCATTATATACTATAAAAAGGGGTTCTAAAATATTATTTCATGGCAATCATCACATATATCACATAATCAGTTAAATGGGTAGGGATTCTCTATTACCCCATACAATTCTCACCATTCCCTACCTCTAAAAGTCATTTTGGAACTTAATCAAAGATGTGATACATCATTTTAACAACATTACCAAAATAGGGAACAGTCTTGATCGCATATTGATGCTTACAATATCCCCAAAGGACCACCTCAAATATTCCTTTAGTTATAACCTAGAACTAATGGTGTAAAACATGAAAATGGGAGGCATTTCCCTTTTATATTAATTTAACATAAAAATAATTAGACATATTAAACACCATAATATAAATAAATCCAAAACAAAAAATCCATAATTCATTATTTATTTTAAATATTATATTCTATGATGACAAATTTCTAAATAAATATCCTATGTAGTTACTTCATCTCCAATTCTGAACTCAATGATATTATTGTCCTCCATAGTCAATAAATTCATCTTAGAAACCCTAAAAAATGATTATATTTTTAGTGGTGATAGTATAGTTATACTCAGTTGGATCTTTGTCAATATCTCTTGTGAAAATATATAAGAATAAATCTAAATCCTCATTGAACAAACAACATTACCAATAGTCACCTATCATGTCAACAACCACCAAGAAACACTATGTATCACTCTCCAAATATCACATACTAGTGTAGTAAGATATTATTAAAGAAATTCCAAAAAAATAAACATGTAACCAATCACCAATAGAATTTAATCTCTAATTGATTATCATAAAACCTATTATGATTCAATCCATTAAATTAAAAGATCTAGTGTAGATCATGTCACAACTGTGCATACCGTAGTCTCACATGAAGCTGAAAATTCTATGTTTAATCCTAAAAAAACAACATGTATACATGAAAATCATAAATTATATATCTATATCACATTGAAAAATCACATTACTAAACAATAAGGTATCATTGAAATGAATTAAAAAATATCTTACCATCCCACAACAATGGATGACCACCATTATATAGACGACATCAACATCCCATCATCATCACATATATATCAATCATAGTAGGGTATCATGAACACAAAAGACCTAAACCACATTCCCTCCTATAACCATGAATTATGCCTTATAAAAAACAATGCCATCATTTTTTATGCTTGAGGAATAATAGTGATGAGAGGGTTACCAACCATCCACCCCTACCAATGTAGATATTGGCGTAAATACATGAAAAAATACATGGTTTTTTGTAATGTTATAATACTCACGTGGGTTGTGTATTTAAACTATAAGATAATTAATCAAATATAAATTTACCCACACATATTTCTAGTCTAAATGGGTAACTTTAATCAACCCAAGAACTACCAAGAATAATAACCACAATACGAACACCACATGTTTCTATTACAATCAACTTTATTTGAATAAATAATCCTACATTTCCACAAAAAAAAATTCATCTTAATAATTCCAAAATCCCATTTAGTCATATGGTTGTATAATTTTATAGATTTTCAATTTATTAAAAAAATTATATTCATTATGAAATTAAAATTTATATTTATTGACAACCCACTTGTATCCATTTTCTATAACAATTATTGACACTTATCCTTCATTTCATTCATTAATATTCCAAACGAAACATATAATACATTTAATTACATTCTATAACCATTATGAATATGATAGTTACAATTCACAGTCTATTTCTACTAGGAAACTAAAAAATAACCCCACACACATCCCAATGAAAAACTAAAACATCATTAAAAATACATCTAACCACTACACCACTTCCCAAAACATATCAAACATCGTAATTTTTCTACCTAACAAACCTAAAATCTGAATCCATCAATGGAAATCATGACACATATCCCAAAATTGTCCACAAAATCATATATAGAATAAAAATATATTCCACGACAACAAAAAATTGATTTTAGCACAAATATTTCCATAATAAAAACAATTGAAACCTGATTTCATGTAAATTATCATTTATGACAGAAATATCACATTTCCATATTTAATTATTTTAATTTTTTGAAAGGTGAATCTAATTGATATATCCTAGCATCAAGAAATAATGATCAATAACAACAGTAGTTTTTAGTACTGTTAGTAACAAGAATCATATACCCGAACAAAATCATGAAAGCAGTCTAAATAATTGGAAATATCCCTATTCCACTAGTTTCTCTATATACGGTTCATTATCATAGTTAGTTCAATATATACCATCCACTTAATGCATTAAAAATAATCATACCCCCACATGTCTCATGTTAAATAAGATATTTCTCATATACCATGCCTCTATATATTCTCCCATAACCACAACATATGTAAAGAGTTAGGAAATGAGCGCAAGACCAATTTAATATATGAAAAAACCAAATCAACCTATATAACATGTATAATCCATAAAAATGTTATCACTCGAATATCTCATATTACACTAAAACATATACAGATAATTTCTAATGTATTAATTGAAATAAACAATGAGGTAAAGAGATGTAACTCAAATCAAATCACCCCCAAATAAGCCTCTAAGGTCACCAACAAAATAAAAAAAGAAAATTGAATGAATGGTTTCCCAAAAATTCATATTATATTCCTTAGAGTCAATAAAATTAATTGACTTAGAATAAATTTCATTAGGGAACATAAATTTATTTCTAAGATAAAAAATTGATGACTGTGGTATAATGGTATATACCACACCATAATGACTATTGTTTTTCACCAAATTATAGAAAAACATGTGTTTCCACTCCATAATCACAATAATAAAAACATAACTATATAATTCATGTCATTGAAAATGAAATGATCTGATATCAATATTGGAGAACTATGATACAAGTCTAACTTATATAGTGTTTCCTTCAGTCTTATGAACCGAACAAAGTCTATAAATAAAAATATTACACAATGGTACCCCTATAAATATTGTTATATAACCTGACCCCTAGGATCCACGATGTAGTATCATAGCTAAAACTATATCGAAAATTTCAAAAAGACATTCCTTAGGGAAATATGTTCACCATAATAAAAATATCGTAAATATACTAAAAGATGGAATTAAAACTATAGACCTCTACGACCTAGATTAAATTATACACACCAAAATTCCCAACCTATATGGATTATAACTAAGCACAAAATGTAAAATCTAAAAAAATAAAAAAAATAACTCCTCGATACATAGGCTAAACACATAAACCAACACCATGATGTAGGGATTTACAAAAAAACATATCCACTAAAACAATCCCCCTATGGTCCAATGAAAAAATCATCTCAAAATAGAATATATATAAAATAATATAAATTATATTTTTATGTCCACTTATCCTTCTTTAAACTACCTTCTATAACCCCATCTAATTGATCATTATATGTAATAAGAAATGAGAATGTAATTGATTATAGTTATTATGGATATTAGTGTGTTTTGAAATAAAACCATAGGAAGGGATTTATTTATATAACAATATATTTTATTTTCGTTCTGATTTCTTTCACCCACCAACCCACCCCCCACCTAATGTCAGATTACCTTTTCAGCGATCAAATTATCCGAGGTTCATGTGCTTTTTATATAAATTTATGAAGGAAATGGAATTAATGGATGACTACTCCCTCTTCCATCCTATATTTCTATGGTGAAGAAAAATATATGATGTATCACATTATGAATATTTATATGTGGTATAATGAATTAATTTCGTAATATGTAACACACTTTTCAACTTGGTTTTGTGAGTATGGTAATAATATATGGTGGGGTAAAGTACAAGAGTAGGAGGGAAGAAGGTTGATTTCCTTCAACAGAAAAATTCATTATTGTAATGTAAATGTAATATTTATTTTGGATTTATTATTTTATATTAAATAAGTGATGATAATTATATCTTTATAGTAAATATAATGGGTATTTTATTAGATATTAAGCGTTGTAGAATGGATGGGTCAGGGATTTGGAGAACTGGGATATTTTTTCGATGTAGTGTGAAAGAAAAAAATAACTATGGAAGTTGTTTTATTGTACCTCTTATATATATTATTATGATATTATGATATTATAATTATATTTTAAATTCTATGGCAGAGACATAATGGGTTCGGGTGGTAGTTAACCTTGTTGGTGATTGGGGTTTTCTTTGTTATTTCATTGATGAAATTTTATACTTCTACTATATCATCAGAATAAGTGTCAAGGAGGATTCGGAGAGTATACATATATTCAAAACTCTATATATATATACATACATCCATATTCACTAATAAATTCATTAATTGGGATAAACATTAATATATTTTGATTTTGACTTATTTTTGGTGTCACCTCCTTTGGAGTTATTTATATATTGTTTATTTGGAGATTTTATCCATTTGGAATTCATGTATCTTGGTATACAAGTTTATTTATATTATGGAATTTATTTTAAATTTCATAATTTTTTATGATCATAGGATTTATGAGGTTAATGGACCACGTATTTTTTTTAGTATACAATTGGTTCTTGTCTCAAACATGTGTCCTATGGGAGAAATACATTAGGGGTCATCTTCAATATCATTTCATCCGATTAATGGGTTTATAATGGTAGTTTGTCATGAAATGGTGTTATCGGTGCTATGAATGTGATTTCTGAATGATACTACAGTTTGGAACATGATTGGATGGATTTTTTTCGGTAGGAAAGGAGTGTTAGGTGAATAAATATTGTGATGTACTATGGAAGACCTTAAAGGATAAAAGTGATTATGGACACCAAAAATTTAATGAATGTATCCTTGTCTTTATGAAAACCCAAGGTGATATAAAATTGATTAAAATTTACATTCCTAATTTAAATACATTTATCATACATATTTTCACTTTTTTTAAATAGATTGATCTAAGGAAAATTAAAATGAATCCAGTTAAATTGATGTTAAATGAAATCCATGATACATATATTATGTGTTTTCCTTCTTATCTGTAGATATTCTCATCAACCATCAATAAATAATATTTCAATTTTTTGTGTTCAAAAATAAGGACTAGTTTAAAAATAGTTGAATAATCTGGATGAGGATGTCAAATCATGTAGATTGAAAGTGAGTGATTTTGTGTACAAGGGAATAGTGATGTTTGATGTAGGTTTCTCTGATTTTTAGATAGGTAATTTGTTAATGGATCTAGATATATATGTAAACATGATCTTTGTTAGGGAAGAGTATTAGGTTTTTAGGATAGTTAGTCAAATGTGAGATGCAATGTGGTATTGGTCGATTTTTTATACTGGGGAGTGAAATGAGGTGATGATTTTTTGGGATGATTATAAGCATAAAATATCTATTATTTTTTCAGTAATTAAATAATAGGGGTGTAAATAGGTATGATTTTCTCTCTATCTAATGCAATAGAATAAGCATTCAGATTCTAATGATTACATTTAATGACATTATTCATATTTCCCCTAATAATTTTATGATTATATGTCCATTTAGTGGAATTTAGTGGAGGCATTTCCCTAATTTATTTAGTATATGGTTACCTCATTTATGTTACTATGTATCTAGAGGTTATGAAAATTGAAGAGTTGATTGATATGATGAATGTGTATCCACGATCATATTAGGAGTGTGGCCAATATAAATCAACATTTAATAGAGATAAATATGGGGGTTGTGGAATCCAAGGCCATTTGGGTTTTTACTAGCCAGGTATTGACCATAGTGGTATTCTACATACTTCCCTTGAGTGAGTAGTTATTATGGATCCATAATGAAAACCTTTCCAAGGTGCTTTTTCTATGGGTATCATAGCTATATATTATTCTAGTGATCACTTATTCTTGGTGATCAATGTTCTTAGGAAAGATAATATTCATTCCAATATGAGTTTCATTTTATGTACAGATAGTATCAATATCATGAATAATAAAAATTTCTACCATAGGTAATTGATTTGGAGGAGGATATGCACATGATTTTCTATTTCATAAAATACATATGTTTAAGTGTTTCTATAGAGGTGTTTTTTAATATGTTAAACTAACATAATATCTTATCATGGCCTATTTCCTGACATAAACATGAAACTACCATTTTGACATATGTTTTTAACATACCATATACATTTCTTAAACCCCTTTTTCTATATCATTTGAATCATCATAATAATTTTTTTTATTACACTAACCTTTTTTCCATGAAGAGTATGGTAGCCATTCATCTCATACCCACAATGTTAAATGAACCCATTGAAGGAAAGTTGAGTTTTTATCATGCATGTTAAAATTGTAAACAAATGTTGGGGTACAATTAGTTTGTTTGAGATTAATTCTTACTCCAGATAAAACCCAATGAGGTCATAATAGTCAAATAATTGTTGAATGTCATGTATGCGGTCCTCGATAGCTTGAAGATAAGGGTTTTATAATTTTATTTGGAACTATATAATGTTGTGTTTGTTAATAATATAGGACACCAGATGATCATTGGAATATAGAACATATTTTATTATTATAGGGAATATTATTTTATATAATAGGTTTAGGTGTTTTATTTTCCTAGAGTAATTGAGAATTGTATAGATATATTCCCTAAAATTACAGTGATTCTGTATCCACTACATGATATCGAGTGCAAGATAGAGAGTCTGTCTGGTGAATCTATGATATCAATGGATCCCTATAATACAGAACCATATGGGATGTGATTTTTGAGAATTTTTATATACGATTTGATGTATATATTTTCATATATCATTGTTTTTATTAATGGGATACATTAGTGTTTTTCACTATGATGGAAGATGTCAGTGTGATGATGATCATAGCGAATCAGTGGTAGAATTTGGTTATAGTTACAAACCATTATCCCCTTAAGAGGATATACAATTTAGTAAAACAATTAACCATATATAGATTGTTTTCAAATGTTGATATGTAGTTTAGGTTTCATAAAATATTGTTTAATATGTCGGATATCCCAATATAAAATATTTATGTTTAATTATAGGTAAATTATATATGTGTTTATATAATTTGGTGCATTTAATTCGCCATGTTTTTTAATGGTACTAAAAACACTACATTCCGTGTAATAATGGAATTTTACATTGTTGTGTACATTGAATATATCCTCATATAGTCAATGTTATAATAGAAGCATGTTGATAATAACTTGTTTATTTTTTACGTGATATGGCACCATCAACCCATTCTAACATAATATATTTATATTTTTTTTGGAATTTTGTGGTGTATTTTCTTCAACATGTGTTGACATAGTAGAGACTAGTAGTAAATAAATTTAATATTAATTTATTTGTTCCTTGGGTATCACCCATTAATTTTACATAGGGTTACATTTTCCTTAGTCACATAACCAAATATTAGAGTTTGGTATATGATTAATATTATATTTTATTTTCATTAATATCCTTGACTATGAGGGACTAGGTCTACATATGAACTAAAATACTGCAAAAATTTTCAAATTCCTTATGTTAAGACTATTAAGAAACTATTTATTCTACATCTAAATGAGGTACTTTTGTCCATTATTATATATGAAATTTACCATAATGTTTGATTCTAACCATAATGAACCTAATCTATGTGATTGTATATGTGTATATGCATCTTCATACCCATGGGAATAACTATGCATCCCATGATCTCAATCCAAAAGAAGGGGTGTTTTATTTAAAAACTAGATGTATTAAATAATTAGATGTTTTTTTAATAAATCAAAATAAATTTTTATTCATCTTCTATAAGTTTGATTTTAATTTTTATTATTTCCGATGGATATATTTTTTCAAGGACTATGGTATTTAGATCTATTACACACTACGTAATGAAAATGTAGTGGTCGATTCACTTAGTAAAAGGTTGTGAAACGATGTTGTTTCAGATATTGGGGTTTCTTAGAGTTAAACATATTAGCTTTTAGTATGAAACATTATAAAGATAATTTTGTTAATAATTGTTTCTTGTACTAGATGGTAGTGAAACATACCTCATTATAGTATGTGGGGGATTCTTAGTGGAAAGAATCACATATGGAGGTGATGCAGGATAATATTTTATATAGTGAGTTTCGAAAATGTGGATGAAGGATAATTGATATCATATGTTGGGTAGGGGGATATTTTTTGTTACATTATAATTTCCTGAGTAGATTCTTCAAATGTATCATAGTTCACATTGGGCAGTGAATCCTAGATTGATCCTGATGCGTCATGCCATAAAAATCTAGTTCGGTTACCTTTGATAAATCTGTATATGGTATAATTTTTATCATTATGATTCATATAAAAATTGGTGAATCAAAAAAATTGTGTTCCATGTGGTTTTAAATATCCATTGGATATTGACCCACAAAAATCATGGGGAAGGGAAAAATATATATTAATTAACTATGCATCATATAGTTGTTGATCATAGATAGTCTCTTGAAGAGGAGTTTACACAAAAAAAAGTTCTCACATTGTTTTTTGGTTTTCTAAAAATTATGGTTTTTAATAAATTTTAATTTTATGAGATAAATAATAAACTTAAAATGATTGGATTTAATATTGCTGAGAAAGACTGCGATTAGATCGGGTTTGGCTTGACCAAGTTATGTGTTATCATCATTACTAATTTTTCCCTTCATTCTTCCATAAACTGGTATAATATATATTCATCGTCCACATATTTTCTATCCCATAGCCTGAATAAAATGATGATAATATTCATATCAAACATTTTAGATTAGACTATCCTCCTTTTGATGTGTGTAGGATTGTAGATAGTTTCCTTGATTAATTTGATCCATCTCTATCTAAGGACTGTTGTTCTTTAATAAACCAGTATTCCACATGAAATCATACACACATGATGACTACCATAAAGAACTCACCACCTTACCATAATCTATTCCAATGTATTCAAATTATAATTTGGTGGTGGGACATTTGATCATTGACCTATGTAATTTATGTTGACAAAAATGGAACCATACACAATCTCATTAGTAATTTAAAACAGAATTTATAATTGAAATTAGATTAATATAGAAGAAAGGATAATATTTATTTTAATCAAAATAATCCAATAAATAACATTGTTCTAGCCTCAACCCTTCATGATAAATCAAATAAACTACCACTCCATTTATAGAGAGATAGAGACTATGTGGGAGAGGGGGAGACATTTTGGCAAAAGAAACTAAAAAAAGAAAACAAATAAATATAACTGAGGTTTTATTCATGTTTTATTGGATTACTCTCATCCCACTATGTATTGTAAGGATAATGGAGGTTATTATTTATAGAAATTATTATCCAAAACCCATAACCTATAGAAATATATTTCTACTCATCACCACCAACAAGATGTAAACTTGGGTTACACTTCGTGTACAAGAGATCTGCTTTTTCCCAAACCATGTTACATCCACAGATGTTTCATTGACTGTTTGATTAAGATTGTGTCATGCATTAGAGACATATAATGTTTACTTGTAGTTCACATCATGTTATTTTTTTATTAAACTTCTAGTGAAAATCTCCATCATCCAATTAATTCATGATGTGTACTCATGGTACATGATGTGTAACTATGTTTCTCAATATTTCCGTAATAACTTCATTCCCCAAAAACATTTTTTCACACTACTTCACTTATATTTCTATGTGAAGGGTAATTTAATCATATTTAATTCCCTTTTTTGTTCCCTAATCATAAATCTTTTGTTCAATTCCATAAAACATAAAACAACTCTTATCATTCCAAAAATGGCATAATCCATTATTTAATTAAAAAAATTAACACCTAAATTTCGTGCAAGAGATTCAGTTATCAGTTATCACATATTTGATGTTGAGGGAAATTTATATTATTTTATTTTATTAGTTTCATTTAACTAAGGATCATTTGATAATAATTGGGTTATCATAGACCATACCCTGATGTCGATTTATTTCCTAGAGATCAAAGAGTTTTGTGTTGCGGATGATATAAGGAATTAATGGCTGGTTTTTTATTGAGGATTCATTAGTTATGAAGATCCATCATCTCTAAAAATTGTACTTATATTACATTATTATTATTGGGAAGTATTCATCATTTTTGTTCTTATCAACTATTACATACTTCTTATTTTCACCCTCAATTGAACATATATAAAAAGCAAACTATCTAGATAATGACTGTTTATTTATCTTCACACCTCTTGGATTTTGGTGAATTTTGGGTGAATAAAATTACATTAATATAGTTTTAAATAATATTTTATATCAATATCATACAATTATGGATCCATTTTTGATTCTATGTTTGTGGAGTTTTAGATCTCCATTGATTTTGTCCACTATTGGAGAGTTGTTGGTACATGGACCAGATGTGATATAGATCATTACCACGAATCAATAGGCAACTAGAGAGTGTATGAAGGTATAGTAAGACTATAATAAGACTTATATTGGTTTTAGGATGAGACCTCTATATTTTAATTTGTTAAAAATGTATTAATGATGGTTTCCCCATATCATATATATTAAGGGTTTGGAGGGTGGCGTTATCGTTCTCACTAGTTCAGGGGTCTGTTAATTGTATTTGGAAACATCAATATGGTTAAGTATGGTTATTTCCCAATATTTGGATATATACATGATATTTTAACATTAATCGATATCATTTATATCACTATTAATACTCCAATATAATTTATTTGGAATAGTTTTATATAATTTATGTTGTGAAATTTTTAGAGAGGTCTATTGATGTTTATGATCACCATGATAATGAACTATAGGGTAATTTCATTACATTGGTTAATTATTTGTAGAGTTATAGTGACTTATAAGAATTTATGTTTGAACATGAGTTGTAGATTCAAACATTGAAGCTCAATTCATATTAAACAATGCTATATTGTAATTAATTAGATTATTTTCTTCGTTGATTATTTTTATTGATGATTTTTATATGAATTTTTATTCTTTTATTACATCATGTTTTATTGATGTAATGGTTCTATTTGAGAGATATCTCATGGGGAGTGATGTGTTTAGTGAATTATTATTTATTCCATGAATTAGTTTTAATTTATGGAAAAAGTAATTACTTATGATTGTATTAATTTAGTAGCTAGAACCATTTTAAACCATTTAAATGTATATTTAGTAATTTTGATGTTTTGGGAGAATTATGGAGGAGAAATGGTGGAGAGAGAGTATATATTTTAGATTAGAAGAGTGTTTCATATTGTGGCATTAAGAGTTATGGTATATAAGGTTATATGGAAAAAGTTGGTTTTATAAATTCTATGATATAGTCAATGAGAAACTGTGTCATGGAAGGAAGTAATATGAGGTGGTTTTTTTAAGAATAAAACATTATATTGGGAATATCTATTTTCACAACCCACATCCCCAGGTCATGATCTTGCTCATCTGGCCCCATCGGTCTCCTGTAATAACACAGATGCCTTCCTAGAACACCAACAATTGTTATTCACTGGGGTCGCTTATCAGGATAATGATTGTCACCACATGCTAACACATGTTCTTTTAGTGTATTTTGTCTTCACTCACACACACCCTGGGAAACTCCCCACAAGGTCACCCATCCTGATTACTACTCCAAGTCAAGCTTGCGTAACTATGGAGTTATAATCAGATAGGCTTCTGAAAATTTGGGTGCACCATGTGGACATGGGTAGTAACATTTAGCCTTTTAAGCCTCACATTTCTAGGGTTTTTTACATTATCCACTCCTTTAAAGAAAAATGCCCTCGTTGTGGACCCCATGCCTCAAACACAGGCAGTGCCTAAGCACATTCAGCTAGGTATTGGCTCTGATACCATTTGTGATAACCCGCCTCCCCAGGTCTAGAACCTAGTCATATGACCCCCATGGGTCTCCTATAATACCTTGGTTGACATCAAAGAAAACCATAGGCTATTACACACTAGGGTTGCTTATCAGGCTAATGATTGTCCCCACAGGCGAACACATGTTCTTTCAGTGTAATTTTTCCTCACTCACACACACCCTGGGAAACATCCCAGAAGGACACCCATCATGATTACTACTCCAGGTCAAGCATTCTTAAATATGGTGTTCAAATCTGATAGGCTCCTAAAAATAATACTACACCATGTTGACATGGGTTATACCATTTATCCTTTTAATTCTCACTTTTATAAGGGTGTTACATCGACTCATGTGTATGGTTTTTATTACACATAAATTACACCAATAATTTATTTGTCACAGTATAATATCATTTTTCATAAAAGGAAGAATTATGGGGGAATTTTTTCTATTTATATTAATGTACATTCGATAATTATTGAATTCATTTTTTATAGGCCTATATGTCATGATTTTATGTCGTAGATTTTTTGGAGTTTCTATACTGTGGTATTTTCATTAAATTCAGGTTGTTTATAAAGGAAAACATATGATACCTGAGTGTATATTAGTCTCATCAACAAATAGTTGTAATGTTCTGAATTGGAAAGGGTAATGAGATTCAAGATTTACTTACTAAAAATTCATCTAATATAGCCCCATTTCTGCATGACCATGACCAGTCACGTCCTGAAACCATAAAATTTTTGTAATCATATAAATTCCAAAATCCATCATAATTATTTTAGAATAAATTCATTTTCATAAATTCATAATAAATCATAGGTTCATCTTGGGATGTCTTAGAGTAATATATTTATGGAGTATTCCCTAGTATTTGAGATATCAATTTTTGGTGATTCCATATGGGAATCCCAGGTTTTATCATGGTTTTTTTCTTTTTATTATTCCTAGTGGAGTTGTGATAGTGTGTATGTCTCAATTTATTAGGAACTAAAATGTGTTTTTGAGAGGTATTTCTATTATCGTAGTTATTTAATACCGCTTTTATATTATTTCTTTATTATTATCCCTTTATCCTCTCATTATATAGATTACAATGATTTCCTAGTAATGTTTTGGGATTCAATAATTCTTCGTTATTATGTTTAAATTATAAAGGAATAATTATTCATCTACTTAAGTGGATGATAATAATTAAATTAACTAATATAATTAAATACCCTTTATAATAATTAATTGGGAAGGGATATTATCAAGGGTTTTATATGATTTTTTATGCGATTTGGTGGTTGGTTACTACTATTTAAGAAAATATTATCACTATTTTCATATGTGTGTGTGTGCATGTTGTTTCTATTATTAAATTAATGGAATCACTTTTCATAATGTGTTCATTATGTAAATATGGTAATGAACCAGTTGTTCATAATATAATATTAATTTGAAATAGATTGTGTAAAATATATTGAAGAAATGTGAAATAATTATTTTACAAAATGGAATGTGGAAGTTCCTGTTATTGAAATTACATGTTATATATTTTTGGAATACTTTTTAATGTTTTTTATTTGTCTTGTCATGATGATGTGTTCTATTTACTGATTTTGAAATGATGGAATGTATTGTGTTATGATTTATGTTGATGGTTTATATGGATGGATTTGTAGCATATAGTTTTTGATGTTATAATATATGGATATGTTGTTATATATGTGTGATGTATTGTGGATAACATTAAAATGATATGTGTATAGTTTGACATTGTGATTTTTTGAGTTAGGTTGGGTTTTGTTTCATATTCCTAGTGTCATAGAATTTATTTTCTACTATTAAACATTTTAAAAATTATTTGATATAGTTGAATAAGTTAGAGAATGTTAATGAAATGATAATTTTTAAATTTGATATGGGTAATTGGTAAAATGGACGTGGAAATGAATGGAATAATGAATGTAATGTGGTTGTAAAATCATTAATTTTGGAAATGGATAAATATTGTGAAGGAAAATGGAGAATTACGAGTGGCTTATGTACATATTTTTTACCCGAAGTGGGACTGGTTTGTGGATTAGTAATGTGTATCGATGGTTTGTGTATGCTGAATGTTATTAGTGATTGTGATTGGTGAAAAATGATTTTTTTATCATGAAATAATAGTTCGTGATTGTGCTTGTTTATATTCATTGTTTTATTTTCTAACTAATTTATTTCACACCACATTTAAGTACAAGGCCCATAGCAGAACCCATATTGTTTGGTTTCTAGGTGCATACCCCCAAAAATAGAATGGGTGAGGGACTAGATTTCTGATAACTCTTTCTTCCATTAACTCCCTTACAAGTGTAGTATGGGTTGTGATATCTCATTATAAGTATGAGAATATATATTTTATGAAATTAATTTTATATTATGGGACATACTTGGTGTCTTATTAAGGTAATTTATATGATGAGATATGGTTGGGGCCATGAATTTAAGGAGAATGAGTGAGGTTGATCTCCTTCATGTTTATATTACCCAATCGTAGTGAAAATATGTTATGTATTTTTGATATAGTTTCTAGAAATCTAAATGTGATGATGATGATGTGGTTGTGATATATTAGATGGTACTGAAATGAGATATGATTTATTGTCGTTTGGATGCATAACGGTCTTAGAGAACCATGGCATTTTATATTGCACCATAAGAGAAACAAACCAATGGGGATGTACAAGTAGGTCCCCTATTTAACATATTAATTTTATATTATGTAATTATACATAGATGTCATATAAAATGATTGATATTTGGTATGATCAATTGGTAGTTAACCTGGTTTGTACATGTTGGTTGACTTGATTATTCTATAAAGAATTAGAATACTTCATCAACATTTACAAGATATGTACATATGATGGCCTTACACTATATTTATATATATATATATCTATTCACCCTTATATATATAAAAATATTTTCTGGAATATTGGAGTGGTTCTATGATTATATTGTACATTACATGCTCATAGTTTAGAGTTGTTGTTATACTCACCAACATAAGAACCATTTTTCTAATTATTTTTTGGTTTTTTTGAATTAATGTTTCGAGGGATATTATATTATTTGTTTATTATTATTTTTTTATTTTTTTATATCATCTTGGTATTTATGAGTGTAATGTCTACCACATTTCTACAATTATAACCTCGGTACAAGTTACCAACCCATTACATATAGGAAGCATGCTTCATGGGTTACCCTCCTATGTACTACAGGCCTAGGAAGGATTTCTAATGGTAAAAGGATGTGAAAATTAAAAAATGTTGTTATAATATATGATTGTTTATTTAATTTTTATTATTTTATGAATTATTAGAGAAATTAATAAAATTTTAATCGTAAAACTATAAATTTAATAATTTCATCAAATTACACATCATATTACAATGTAATTTTTTCTTCATTATAATAAATATATCATTAATTATTTAATTAAATTATAGAAATACAAGTTTTCTTGAATAGTTTTTATTACATTATGGATTGATTAAATTTAAAATTATAGGAAATTTTAATATATACATTTTTTGATTTATTAGAAAAAGTGAAATTGGCCTATATTAATGATACAATTGACTACAACAAATGAAAACATATGTTATTCCTAATGAAATATTACAGGAAGTAAAATTATAAAATAAAAATATAGGTCATACAAAACAGATGCTAAACATATTTTGAAACATTATAACAATATATAAATCTCCATCTCATCTTGATGTGAATTTATTTCATCTTATGGATATGATTTATCTGAATTATTCACATAGTAAAGAAAATATATTATTTAATAAATTTCCCAAATATATTTCAAATAATTATTTATCTTGGAGGAATGATTTTGTATTATATAATAGTGGCGAAATCCAAATATTAGTCTGAATATATTTATTTTTTACACTATGAAAACATGAAAAAAATATGTGAATGTTTTTATGATGTATGAACTAATAGTAAAATAAAAATATCTATACATAAAAATATCACCATATATAAAAATATATTTAATTTTTACTATGAATTATCCACATTCCATTTACTATTGGTTGAATTTTATGAATAAAACCAATTAAAAAAACTTGTTAATTAAAATTAATGAAACATATAATTTTAATGATTTATACAAAATGGTGTAGATATTATACCACTATGTTATCATATATATTATTTTGGATTGATTTTTAGATATACATGTATTTCATCTATTAAAAATATTTTTAGACCAATTGGGTTTTTCAAAATGGGCATTCATTGATTCATAATAAAATAAAAAATATTATATAATCATCTAACAAGAAAATTATCATAACACTAATAAAACCAAACTATGTTAACCATTCAGAGTGGGTATTAAAAATATTTTACCATGTATTTTCATTATATAAAACAGAAAAAAAGTTCCTGAACTTTTAATATATTTTTAGATTTCATGCATTCACTTATTACAGTAATATATAGAGTTTAAAATGTAACCTTGTTATCAACTTGTGATGGTTATATGTATTTTAATGTGAATTTCTATAAAAAAATACATCAAAATTGTAATAAAAAAGTCTCCTTATGTTAATATATTTAAATTATTTAATTTAAAGTTATATATATATATATGTATGAAGAATTATCAAAGGCATTCGTGTTTAGAAATATAAATTACAATTTAATGTATAATAATATTATTATTCATTTTATTATATCTATCATCTCTAAATAGAATTTCACAAGTATTAATATCTTGAAAAAATATATTTTTAAAAACCTTAATGTCACAATTTATGTTAGTCATATTGATAGAAAATATTCTCATTCATTAATGAAAAACATATATAATCTATATATTGATCATATGGATTTCATTGTCCTCTATTATTTTATCAGTTCCTATCATTATATATATTTATTTTGACATTATTTTTACATTAAAAAAGATATTGAATATAATATGTGTCTTAAATGGAATATCATTTAATAATTTTGTGATTTTAATAAATTATGTGACCATGATATTTATGTTCAGATAGCGTATTCCACCATTTAGAGATCAACATGATCAATTTAAACTCACAGCATGATTATTAGCTCAGAAGAATCTCGAATCCCAACTGTTTCATGGTCATGTTGTAATGTATTATCATGGTGGTTATCAGAGTGAATGTTTTACATTACACCTCCTATTGTAATTTTTTTTCTTTTTGGATATATATATATAACCTATCAATTTCAATATCAAATACATTAAAACATATAAATAATTAATAAATTTGTAGTTCATATAAATATATATATATATATATTGACCGGGAAAAAAGGACTACCTCAGGTAGGATTGGATCTTGAGGGTGGAAACAAAAATATAAATATGGTTTTTATGGAATTGTGCATTATCATTATTGGTGAACTAATTAATTATCCTGATGGAATAATAGTAACTCTTAACATACTTTTTTCAATAGTTTTTTAGTTTTTTAAATTTAAATTATATTACATGGTCCAAAATCTGAACATAACTATTTT
This sequence comes from Viscum album, assembly GCA_963277665.1. Lineage (NCBI taxonomy): Eukaryota > Viridiplantae > Streptophyta > Magnoliopsida > Santalales > Viscaceae > Viscum > Viscum album. Next base: position 357,352 of record CAUJRU010000236.1, read on the forward strand.
AATTTAATATTGCGTTAAATATTATATCATTTCATCTCAAATAAATATCTTTGTTAGACTCAAAATATGACCCTCTATCACTAACATGCTATCATGGAAATTGATAAAGACAACATAGGTTGTTCATCATTAACTAAAGTAGTTGACTCATATTATTTTTAATAAACAGAAGAAATTAACTATGTATTTTTTATTATGTTTTCATATATTAAATAGAAATAAATTTATGTTATTTTATTTTTATAATTTGTCAAGCTATTCATTGATTATATATATATATATTATTATTATTTTTTGTATTTTTATATACAAAAATATTCTTCTAAAACACATGATATGGGATAGTGGATGTCATTGACATTAATTGATAAATATTTATATACACAAAATAAAATCAAATAATTTTTTATCTCATATTAATTAATTAAAATAAATTAAACATATATGCCATTCATTTCCCAAGAGAAGTATAACCAATCCCTGATTTAAAATAATGGTATAGTTCTTATAAATCATTTTTTTATTATTAGATATAATTTTTTATAAATATTAATATTTATGAAGTTTAATACATTATAAATTTCTTGATAAATAAATTAAAATTACTTATAATTTTCATTAAATTAATTGCCATCACTATTGGAAAACTATAGAACCCATGTTTCCTAGTCGACAATGTTTACTTATATTGCCGGTGGGTGGGGTTTGGTGTTACCATTACTTTTATAATATATTTTTAGAAGGAATTATTAAAAATTAACAATGAGTCATTCGAAAAATCAATAATGCATAATTTATAATAACTGCATCTAGTTTAATTTTACAATTCAACAAAAAAAACTAGATCCATTTTATTCAATAATATAGAGAATGATTTGAAATGTAATTTTAATTGGAATTTACATATACTTTTTTATGTCATTTTTGGGAGACAAGATAACATATATTGCAAATTGTTTTATAGAGTGTGATAGTAAACCTCACCCTATAATAAAAGGTGAGACACATGGAAATTCAGATAGATAAATGATCCTATCTCAAAAGGACTGATGTCTATGATTGGGTGTTATGATCAGTTTGAACATTGGGTATGATTATCCCCTAGAAATTATCTAGTAAATAGAATTGATTCCATTATATTCCTCCTAGATTTGATAGTACCCATATAAATGGTTAGTGGGAACTTTAGATAGATAAAGGGTTCATCACACTATTGGACCCCTATGAGGTGTGGATCCCCAACAGATAACTAATAGTTTTTTCAACTAACACAAAATATATAGGTTTGGATACATTATCTATGGAGTTTGATGCTATATTTTTTGGACCACTTCTTTATAAGGCATGTGACATCAATAATGGTTAAATGTTACCTAAATTGAAAACATTACCTCAACTAGGAATTGGGTCCATATTATGTATTCTAATATGTGATATTGTTTTGAAATAGATGGGTGATTTAGATTTATATAATTATCAAGGTCATGAATTTTTGTTTCAATGTTGTGTTATTGATTGGTGAGACTCAATTTCTCTTGTATTATAACTTATAATCATGTATTAGTTTGATCGTATCGTAATGTATTCTTAAACTAGTGGATTCTCTTATACCTTATTGAATATGAGATAATTGGACATTTATTTACATTTTTTATTTGGAATCCTACTATGTATATATATACTAAGCCATGCATGGTTATTTACCAAAAATATTTGTCTCATATGCAGAAGAAATATTATTTGGTGGTGGTCTTAGTGCACATGGTTTCAATGGAGTGGGAGCTTAGTGATACTAAAAGGAGATTGTATAAGTGATGTTTGTGTTTGGATCTATTTTTTTAATATCTTTATCCCTTTTTCCCTTAGGTTGGCATTCAATTAGGATTGTTTGGAGTGTATTCAGCCATGCTTTATGGTATGGATTATGTATTGTTCCCCAATGTTGATCTTAGCATTTATCGTATTAATTATATATTAATATTATTGTTTGTTTAATATTTAAACATTAAATGTAATATATTTTTTGAAGTTTTGTGTCTGGGTATATTTTCATTCTGATAAGTCATCCCATCACATGTGGTAAGAGTACATGACGTTAGTCACTAGTACCGTAACTTTTGAAGGTAGGTTTGGGGTGGCACACATGGCTTAATACAAGAATGAGAAGGGTCTCAATGGGCCAAGTCATCTAATGATGAAAAAAACTATGAACAAAAATTAATGGATAGTGTTTTAAAAATTATAATTCTCCCTTGAAATATTTCTCAATATTACACTAAGAAGATGGGTATTTATTATCATATCATTATTAATGATACCTTTACCACAAAGGACATACCATTTTTAGAATATTTTTTCTTATATCTCTTAAGTTGATTAATGATAAAGAAACAATGTAGTTTTTGTAGGTCATTAAGTGTTAAAACAAGGCCTCACATACCAAATATTGTTTATATAACAAGTAAACCTAGAGAAAACATTCATAATAAATAATTCCTATTATATATATATATCCTTAATAATATTTATATATATTAATATATGTGTCTAAATTGTTTATTTAATTATTTACATTTTTTAGTATATATAATAATATTTTAGATAAAATATATATATATATATATATGTATATATTCATAAATTTATATATATTCTTTTTTTAAATAAGTCTTATATTTTTTATATTTCAATATTTGTTCAATATTTTTTTATTATAAGGAGAAAATTAAATTTCAATAACTAAAAAATATGTATTATAAATTAATATTATATATTATAATATATATAGGTACACATTTTTTTTCTAATGTTAATTTATATTAATAAATATTTAACATATTTATGGTGAGTATATTAATATTAGAATATTGTGTAACCCAAAGGCACTGAGAAATTTATTAAAAGTAAATAATAGGTAAAATGGGAGATAGGGGTTGACATGGAAGATGATATCCACACAAAAAACATATATTGACCGATAAATTTAAATTTCATGATATCGAGTACTCAAACTTTGAGGAATGGTTTGTTCGTTCCAACCGCAAGAAGGCAATTCCCTCATCCATGTCTGGGCCCACTACCATGGCTACCATTATCATCTAAATTCACATAACTAAATTCATCTTTCATAATTTCTACATCAGACACCCAATTTCTTCTTTTCTCATCACCCCACCAGTCTCATAAGAGTGAAAATAAATAGAGTATTGAGTTTAAACCATCATGGTCACCTATAGTGACAATCACTTACATGTCATTATTTATTTTCAGAAATAAATAAATTAGTGACTATTATAGGAGATATCCAAATAGAAGTATCATGAGGATGTGTAATAGGATGAAATAATAAATCCTAAAAACAATTTCACACTATATTAAGAAATAGATCAACCACCTTTTAAAAGTAACACTAGAGATAATAAATCCAACTCTACTCCACAATTTTGTAACCCATGTGCATCAATAAGTACACTGAAAAAGTAATTGTGGGTTTCCAAGATAGTACGAGGGTTCTATACTAAAAAAAACATAAACTACAGAGATTATAGTAGTGGCCTCTCTAGTGGGATTGTTCCAAATAGTGCATTAGGGGCCACTTGATCCAGTCCTAAAATATCCAAAAAAACATTTGAAGCATTTAGTTGAGAAACATCCAATTTTGACCTAGTGGTCGTAGACCATTTTCACCCACCCTACATTCAATATGATATGTATTAATAAGGGGGTCCAACATTGACTAGGTATATGTAGGTATTATTATAAATAGAGGATAATCCCTTGATGGATTTCTTTGAATATAGAAAAAAAACAACACATATTTTCTATTAACATTGGAAATATTCAATATCTTCTCCCACTACAAATCATTATTCAATTCATAATGTGAAATAATCTCACATTCAAATTGACTATAAAAATATTCGATAGATACATTCTCTTACACTAGTCTCTTTTAATGTGCATCCATAAATGTGTTCCTGGAATTGAGATACATCCAATCAACAACCATTGCATTAGCAAGGTCGATCCTATACCTTTTAATCCTATCCTTGAAATTGTAGATTATAATCTAGTGAAGTTCCCAAACCACCATAATCTTGTACTCTGTCAGACACCATTGAAGTTATAAGATTATAAAAAGGTATATCATGCATTTAATGTCAAGGATCAATATATGAACATATAATAATTTTAAAATCATGTTTTAAAACACCAATAAGATCCTATATCTGCCTATTTGGCTAGTCCATTTTAGAACCCCACTCTCTCCCCTCACCCCAAAATTTAGGACAATCTTATACCACTATCTCTTATTTTGGAAAACCATATACATAAGGCCACTTAGATTACTGAATGGGTAGGTATGGTTCCTTCTGAAATATATATTTTGTATATCATAAATTTGGAAAAGATTAATGATATTTATAAAAATAATAATATTTATATTTACTTATCTTCATATATTTAAATTTAGTATAAACTATACTGATATATATATATATATCTTATTTAGGAATATATAAATATATTAAAAAATTTATTTATTATATATATATATATTACTACAAATAAATTGTAATTTAAATATTTTAATTATGATTATGATATTTATTTAACAATTTTTTTAAAATTTTGAATTTTTACAATTTCAATTTTCAATTAGTTTTTAGGTTTAAAAATTGAATTCAATTATTAATAAAATGTATTAATGTTTTATATTTCATAATTTATTGATATAATACACACACACATAGGTATACATAATATTATTAATCCAATTAACATGTCTTATAAAAGTTAAAATTTAAATAGATATTTTTAAATAAAATCGTTATCTCTCCATATGATTATTAAAATATTTAATATATATATATATATATATATACATAATCATACACACCTACACTCATAGTAAAAATATATTCAAATATATAACAGCAATTAAAGCTCAATTATACAAACACATATATAAACATATTTATACGATTTATAGTGATAAATGTATTTTATATGTTTATATATAT
>CAUJRU010000236.1:362575-484162 GCA_963277665.1 Viscum album
ATTTTTTCAGATATAACATTTTATCATGGGAGTTTCTATGAGTATAAGGTATATTCATATAGATTCCATGATAATTTTTTATTAAAATATTTTGAGGTGATTTGGTAATGTTTTTTTCATTAGTTTCAATGATTATTGAAATTCATGACCCTATTGATTCTTGATATTCCCTTGATGGTGTACTGAGTGCATGGTATATTCATAAGGCTACATAATGAAACCCGAGCGATGAGTGATTGAATAGTTTTTAGTTTGCATGGATGAGATGTCTATTCTATTTATAAAACCCATTAACATGATTATGGATATATTCTATAGAAATTATTACTATATAGTTGGTGTTTTACATTTTAGAATCGTGTTCGAAGGATTTAATTCAAATTGGAATGTGATTAAAGTTGTAATATCGTGTTTTATAGTGGCGTACATCTATAACATTTGATTTAGATTAAGGTTGTGTGCACTGGTTAAACAGAGAGTCCATTTGATTCGATATTGTTGAAGGTTTTTGTTTGTTAATGAAATATGGTAATGATGGTACACTGTCGATCATATGACCATTGTTTTGTTGATGATGATAAATTTCCCATTGATGATAAGTGACATCCCAAAGTGATATTATTGTGGTGGAATATTCATTCAATGATTAATACTACAAAACTAAATCATGGGATCTTTTTAGTGTATATCATGAGGGGAAACACGTGTTTATTGGTGGAACCTACTGAGGTTCCCCTCTTGCTGTAGTATAAGGGAATATATGCTGTGGGGAGTGTACCATTTTCCATAGAGGGTGTGGACCTCATTTCAGGTTGAATTTCATGGATAAAAATGATAATTCTCATATTGAGATGGGAATGAGTATAAATTTATTTTTCATGATAGTTCTCAGATATAGTTTTATATGATTAGTTCATGAGTGAAATAGATGTTCAGTAAAAATTCTGGCTAACATTGTGGAGAATGATTTCGTTGTTTAAGGATCAACCTGTAGAGTTACACCAAATATTGGATATAGACTTATATATGGGTATTAAATGAATAAAATAATTAATATATATATTTTATCACCACGATAAAATGTTGAAGATGTGTCTCATCCATTATGAAAGAGTATTCTCATGAATGGTCACCGATAATATGGATTAATGGTGGTGTTTCTTTTGATTTTTTGTAGTGAGTTGGTAACTGAATCGAATAAATTGTTTGATTGTGTAGAATGAATTTTATATAAGATATTATGATTATGAGGAGTACCATAAATCAGAATATACCATTGGGATATAAGTATCGTGGAGGGAGAACTATAATATTGGGTATGAATTATTTGATGTACATTAGTGTCTCATGATAGTCTATCATGGGTTAGCATTTTTTCAAATATTCAATGATGATGGTGAATGGAATACTATTTTGTAATGGATATAATATCTTATATTATGTGTTTTATACTATAATCTCATTCAACATTAATGTGTAGAACATGATGAGTTGAAAAAATATTAGTGAATATGGAAGGTCAGGTTTTATGGTTGAAATAACACCAGGGATTATTGGGAATTGGAAGTGTTATGCGGGGGATGGATGTAATGAACCACATTTTTATAGCTTATTAATTTCATAGGGAATTTAAATTTTGGGTCCTAGTGTAGATTATGTTTAATAAATTGTTATTTAGATTAGAAGTTTGAGAATTTAAAAATTCAAGGAGACATTTTTTTACATCAATCATTGACTGGTCAGTCATTTAAGTTTTAGAGTGTGTGTTAGAGAAGGGCCAGGTTACTCATATCAAGTTTTTTAACTATGTGAAGAGACAAAACTATAAATCTAGGAATTGTAATATCATATGAGTTTTGGAAATTTTATTATATATTTTAAATAATGGACCAAGTATTAACATGAGGGTATTTGTTATGGTGTTTCATTTTCTAAAATTCTATGACACATAGAATATTGTTGGGTGGTAGAGGGATCTTGTATAGCAGTTACCTACAACTCATCCCTCAGGGAAAACACAATAGAAGAGAATGCCACAATATTTTGAGCCATTCCCAAACATTGTTTTCTATAACAAATTCAATGGTCTATTCCTCAATATTTCCTTAGTTAGTGGAAGCAATTGTGTAGCCTTGAGGGGTTACAACTAATAAGAAGTTATTAGTGTCACCCACTACTCATGGTAGTTTACTATTGAACATCCAAGAGATTCATTACACATAACATACTATATTTGTGGACTTACCTTATATAATAAAGGATTTATTGTCCAATTCTATCCCGATTTTTTTTTGAATAAGGGTGATATTTATGAAATCCCTTTCATATTTTTATAGGAAGCGGTTTTTGAGAGGAGGTATTTTTATCTTTCCCTAATTATCCCATGGATCCTCTATTATATGTGATTTCCATGGTAGGTTTTGTTAAGTGATTTAGGTACATTCAACTCTATTGAATATCCCTTTTTCACCTATTTTACTTTTCATGATTTTAGTAACATTTATTTTGGTATTTGGTGATGATCATTGGTAGATACTAGTGGATGTAAACTAATATGATTGTAAATTTCATTGGTTTATCCATTGGAGGTCTTCGGGGGATGATCACAATTTTTCTTCTCACTATTTTACCCATTGTATTTCACCTACTGAATATATTTAGTATATTTATGTGAATATATTTTAAAATGGAAATCAACTATGGAATTTTAATTTGGTCTTTTGAAATTCATCTGTATGAGTTAATGTTAGGGGTTGACCACAACACAATATTCACGGATTCAGTCAATAGTGTTTTTTATTGAGTTATATAAAATTATTCTTATTTATGTTATATTTTAATTTTTATAAATTTTTTAAATAAAATATTTTGACGTTATGATTTGATTTAGGTTGTTTAGTGTTTATATGAGAGAGGATGTGGATAGGGAGATATTGAGTGAGAAATGATGTGATTTTATTCGAGGAAAAACATCATATGTGGTTGGGATTCCCATTATAAAACCATTTTTTTATTCTTTTTTCATGCAGTATGTCAGATGTGGAATGTCAACTATGTGATATTAATTTTTTAACAAATTGAATTATTTTATTAAAGTAATATGTATATGGACTGATACAAATGTTAAGGGTAATGATTAACCCTTGATAAATATATTTATTGATTTAATATTGATGTAAAAGGGATTGATTATTGAATCTAATACATGAGATACCTACACACATAATGGTATTAATAATTTGAAGTGATTTAATGTAGTAGCACATGGTAAAGGGAATCATAGATCCCCAATATTGGGAGTAGTTATGGAACTGGATTGGAAAACCATAGGTGTCACCTAAAAACCTATATGTAGGAATTTAAGAGACATTGAGATGATATACTTACATTGCAATGTTGATTAGGGAGTAGATTGAGTGCCTCATTACCACTGAAATGTGTGAATGTTTGTGTGTATTCCCTGGAAATATTTTGTTATGTTGGGTGAAGTATGAACTTTTTACTAGGGATGTGATATAGATATTTTAAAATTTCACTAGAGGGATACAAGGATTTAATATCCAATGAGGACAGTGAGGATATTTTATGAAGATGACATGATTATGGACACTATTACAATTATGTATCGATCTGGGGCTCACGAGAAGAGATAGATATATGGGAACACATGTTGGGTTTCTAGATAATGTTCTTATATAGTGGACCATAGTGGGTTCCCTATATTTATGTTGATCCTATAAAAGGTAGTACATAGGAGTGTATATCTTCATGCCCACATGCCACCATAGAACTCATGTTATAATAATTAATTTTTATTTTATGTTATTGTGAGGCCAACCTAAACAATGAGTTACAAGTTCGATAAATGGTTTTCCATTTTAATTGTTATCAATATCATATAAGATAAAATTATGTATATGTCGACCCCACTATTATGATGTAATAGTTGGTGAGTGTTATTCCTGTTTGATATAAGGTGCTACGATGTTGATTCCAAACCATGATGATTATATGAGATGTTCTCAGGTGGATTTTGTTCCATGATAATTATATGAGATTTTATCAGGTGGATAGATACCCATACTATTATTAGATACAATCATTTTGATAATCGATCCAAGTATAATGGGATACTATTTGGTGTATTTTTCCCTTTTATATTATAAGATACTATTCTATTGATATTGGTTGTCTCATTTATGTGATATTATTGGGTGGATTAATTCTCATATCATATTTCACAAGATGATTTTATAAATCAATTTTTATGTATGTGATCATTTAATATATGTTATATCTATGAAATACTAGTGTAGGAATTTTATTTTCTCAATGTTATGTATCATGTTGGTTGACACTATAACACTAGCTAAAGAACGTATGGTCAATATCAGGTGACACCATAAAAACTAATGATCGATGGTGGTTATTTAAATATATTAATAATCATTAGTTACTTATTCATTATTTTATGATATAATTTATACATACCTTGAATTACTATTTTGGTCATAATTAAATTGGTGGATCCCTACAATTTTTTTCTCAGACACTTCTTAGGTGGCTATGTCATTTGGGTGCTAGAGAAGTCTTCACTGTTTGTGGGTTATTATAGGGTAAAAGGCTAGTGTTTCATAATAAAAAACGAGAGAGTTGTAATAGATTTTTGAGAATGGGATGTTATGGAGTCATTGGATTGAATTATAGGTTTATTTATTTTTATATATTATTTATATTATTATATATTTCTAGGATAGTGGGTGGTTTCTTATTATATATTAATTTTTATATCTGTATACCCCTTGTTATAAAATTTCATATTTTTTTCATATGAATACTCGGAATTTTTTTGTTATAGATTCTGTTTGATTAATTTATACTATTTTTTTTTGATATGAGGGTATATTAATTTCATATTAAAACCATAAACCCTAATTTCTATTTAGATTCCTCTGGAATATGGGGACACACAACAACGATCAGGTATAAATTAATTATATAGGAACAATTATGTTTTATATATAGGAATTTCATTACAATATAATGATAATTAACCTTAAACATAATTAAATTATTTTATTGGAGTTCATATACATGATATCCAACATATTTATATAATATAATTAATTATTATATATTTATAGTACAATAAATAGGTTTTCATCTGAGGTGGAAAATTAAATGATGGAGATCAACTGGAAAAATCTCCAATAAAATAATTTGTTTGGTAAATAAATAAATGTTGAAATGTTCCTTTAAGATGATGATGATTGGTTTATATCCTATATGGTAGATATAATATTTGAAAAATGGTAGAAATATGTTTGATGATGAAAATTAGGATCAACATGAAGGATTTCATACCTTTAAGGTTTAACATGAAGGAGAACATGTGGATTTTGAGAATCAATTCCTAAAAATTCATAATATGATAATTTTTTTAAATGAATCAATGGTTTTTATTTATCATATTTTTACAAAAGTTACATAGATGGATTAGGTGGTGGAAAATCCATTGTATTCTCAAGCCTTATGTAATTAATTAATGGATTGAAATGGCGAAATTAAAGAACAAGAAAAAGTACATGAATATTGGAATACCTTGTTTGAAGATAGATTGAAGAGGGTTGAGTCTCTTGAATAAGATGATATAAACCTATAATGGAATACATATTTTGAAACAAATTGGTGTTAGGATAATGAATATATATATAATTCCATATTTTTATTGATAATGAGTCGATTAAAAGAAAAGTAAATGTATGAGTTCTGTTTAATGGATCATAAGTGAACAATGTCCATTTTGAATTTCAATGATCAATTCAATGTGAATTTTATAAATCAAACATTCATTAATTTTAAATAAATAACAATGGATAAAATAAATTTTCTGAAAATTATTATGCTACTAGTCCTACCTAATAGTCATGAATGTTCATAAAATCTATAAATATATGGATAAAAACTGATAGATTTATTTTTTACATGATTGAATGATATTTATGATTATTTTGTGGACACAATATTTGTGACAACATATAATTAGAGTTATATTTTAGAGGAGATAGAAATAAGAGTCTACAATGAAGTATGAGATGATATCATACATCTCAAATATAGAATGACTTTTATTATCACGACCCATCCTCTGGTCTCGTGTCGTGACTACCCCAAGCCTGCCTTCCATAGGCCAGGGGTTGGCGACTAGCACCAAGGCGTAATTCCCAGTAAGAAGGGAAGGAATAGATTTTGAAAAGTTAACAAACCTCGCAGAGAAATAAAGCAGAAGTAAACACTTAGTAAAAACTGGGTACAACAAAAAGTGCAGAAAAGTTAGTGGGCCAGAATACAAACCCAAACTGAAAGTAAAGTACAACTGAAAAAGGGAAAACAGTAACTAAAAAGTAAAGTTGCAGCCTCGATCCGTCCACTAGAAGTCCCTCCTGAAGGGTGGGTACATATAGCCCCCTTAGCTCCTCAGGTCTTGTCGTCTACTCTGAGTATGTCCCGCCCAGTGGTCCACCTCCAGGTACCGTCCTGCTACGCAAGCCTCAACCATGATCAGTGATGTCCGTCGTCTGCAACCAACACAATGTAGTGCGAGCATATCCCGTGATAGGATGAGTATAAGCTACTTAGTAGGGACCCTGAGACCCCCCGAAGGTCTCCTAGAATCCGAAAATGATAATCCACAAAGGAAAGATATAATCACGAAGTAACATCTGATTCTACTTAGGTATATGCCCGTACATATACCTAAGTCACCAATTCTCATTCGGCTCCAACATCCGAGGTCAAGTACAACCCAGTCCACACAGGAAAAAACCACCAAAACCACACAGGATAGAATAACGTAATCCACATAGGATATCAAGTAAAACTCATCGAAGATATGGATTTACAATCGAAACTCAGCTCACACTGGTATACTTCTTCATCATGTGAAAACCACGGCTGCTGGAGAACTCCTACTCTATCGAGTATAGTGGGCCTGCCGCTACAACCAAGCTCTTTCCTCTATGGGTCTGCCACTACTACCATGCGCTCCCCCTCATTGGCTCTATATGTACTCCTTCCGTTGACTACCGTAGGTCTGCCGCTACAGCCAAGCGCTACTCCGCTGTGTGTCTACCGCTACAACCAAGCGCTCCCCCCTCATAGCCTCCAGAGGTACTCCTTATGTTGAGTACTGCGGGTTTGCCGCTACATCAAGTGATCCTCCACCATGGGTCTATAGCTACAACCAAGCGCTCCCCCTCATATCCTCTTGAAGTACTCCTTCTGTTGTGTACCGCGGGTCTGCTTCTACTACCAAGCGCTCCTCAATTGTGGGTCTTCTGCTTCAACCAAGTGCTCCCCACTGGGCTATCTGAAATACACTGAGTCGATAGATCAACAGTCATTATGTCTCAGCCAGCTACTAGTCCTACGCACTCTTCTAGCTCGTCACCGGGAGGGTCAACTCCATGATCTACCGGTCGATACTCTATGTATCATAGATTTCAAAAATGAAATATCTCAAAGGACTGCCTCATCTTAGGGGTCTCAACGCAACAGAAGACGCGTCCGTCAGACGCCCGTTCTGTGAGTTACTTGCCTTTTCATCCCAGGGGCCCGGTTGGTTTCGTGTGCGAACCAACCCGGCCGTATCTCAACTGTAGCCCGAACTCTCATAGGGTATGTGTTGACGACGAAAAAAGACCGTAACTCCTGGAGGATGTTTTGAAATGACGAAGCGAAGTCATATTCGGAATCAGAGGCCCGAACTGGGGGGCAGGATGTGGCACGCGAAATAAAGGAGGATACGAGCGAAAAAAATGTTCTGCATGCGAAGTACGCCCAGTATTCACGGAATTGCACCGGCGTGGCACACAATAAGTGCGCGCCCCGTTTCTCCACGGCTAGATTTTTGCGCGCCAGTTGTTCCCAGCGCGGAAACATTCGTGTGTCGCATGTATTCTGCGCCGGAGGTCCCCTATAAATATAAGGTGACCCCGAACAGTTTGGGGTTGAGGATTCCGAAGCGACTCTCATGCACGCAATTCGGCTCCCCCGCGTGAAAGATGACATCCTGGTAATCCCTCATTTCACGCCACCTTTCCCCGAAGTTTTCCATTTTCACGCAACTCCACAGGCTTCAGTGAATTTCCCCCTTCTCCCGGTTTCCAGCCTTGAGCGCAATTTGCGTCCTATGCGTGTAATACCCTCCCTGCGCGCAAAACCCTATGCATAATTCCCACTTCGCGTGAAATTATGTTACTCCAATTGCGCGCCGTCATAGTTTTTTGCACACCGATCATCCCTGTTGCGCACAAATCCCGAGACCTCCCACCTTGACACCCCTTGGCTGCCCCCTGCACCGGCACCTGATGTCTCCCTTGCCGGGCATGCACGCCATGCATTGTTTTCCCGCACGGCCTTCCAAGCTCGTGCGAAGTAACCTCAAGGTCCCTTTGGTCGTGTTTCCCATTGCGTTGATTTTCCTTATGCTTCTCCACATAGGCACGCTAACGGATATTGCTTCTTCGCATAGCCACGCTAATGTGGACCCCCCGGTGGTTTTCCATGTGGCCCCCCTTCATTACGGTCGTGCCGATGCCTTCCCTTACACAAGGGGTAGAGGGAATTGGGCATGTAATCCCTAGGGGTGTGGTATAAGGCCCCAGCCTTAAAACTTACTTAATCTTGAGTTATTACAAGATTACACATTGAGGATCTTTTCAGGTTTAGAGTTTTAGAGAATTAGATCATGAAACTTGCATTACATTCCACATTTAAACAAAATGGATTACATAAAAGACAATATTCATTCTTCCCATCAACGAGAACATATTTAAAATAAAAAAATGGATTCTCTCTTAACACATCCTTGACTCTAACGTCTTATCATGTACCTTTCCTCTTGACCTGAAAAACATTTCAGAAACTTGGGATGAGCATAAAAAGCTCAGTAAGGGACATAAAAATATGGAAAGGAAACATGAGTTCATGTATACATAAAGATGAAATCATAATTTACCCATAAAACATAGGCACTTTAACCTAACTCATCAAAACATGAATAAATCATAGAAATCATAAGACATAAAGGTAACTTGAGGCATTCATAACATTCTTACGTAGGGAGTAACCCTCTTGGTTACGTTTGGAATACCCATCACAGTATATTCCCTAAATCTCTTCGGAGAAACCTTAACGTTTCACTCCTTCGCGTTACCCAATGCATTGGAGAGCTATAACGGGCTCACCCGCCCTTAGTTTATCACGGAACCACCCGTTCTTCATAACAATGCCCAAGAACCATAACACACACGTATCACATAAAATATTCATAAGGAAACAAAACATTTCCACATTTCAAACACAACATAACATTTTAGTATTTTGAAATAATGAATCAATATAAAAAGAAACCATTTCCAAAACCATTTAAAACATTTAATAAAGATATTTTTGAATCAAAGTGTCCCATACCACCTTGAAGCTTTTAAAATTTTAAACCATTAATATCCATATAAATAAATTCTTAAAACCACTTTGAAAACATGGATATTAATAAGAACGAATAATTAAAACATTTAAAATGATATTTTGGTTAAAGGGGTTTTACCAAAATTAGAGACACTTGAATACAATAATTGAGGAATAACGTTTAGTCAGAACTTTATAATATCATGAGAATAAATGGATTCATGATATAATACTCCAAAGGACAGTATATACACCATATAAGAGTGAATTGGTGCATAACAACAATGAACCCTCAATAGAAATGTCAAATGTGATGAAATCCCTTATAAAGAAGGTATCCTTAAATTAAGGACAAATCAATCTCAAAAATATGTGTGAAGAATATAAATACACCCAATATAAGTGGATATTAAGTGTAAAACAATAAAATGTCATTCACACATATTGAATGGATGACATATTCAATGACTACATGTCGAACCCAAAGAAATCGAAATTGGGTTAAGAAGTTCCCTTGACAGCCTAACGACGTCACATCAAAATGAGTTGATGAGAGATAAAAAGAGTATCTCATCACTTGGACACAAAATTTACATCATTAAGGATACATGAGAACATATCCCAATGTAACAATATGTAAATTAAAAGACCCAATAAAAGAAGTCTTTTAAAAAGAGGGGGGTGAAAGGTTCCCTTACCGACTTGGGTATCTTTCAAAAAATACACCCCATGAAAGAGGGACAATAGATCATTTATGTAAAAACTCATAAACGAAAGTATTTTACACAAAGTGTAGAATAATGGGCAGTACATACACCACTCAATGAAATTTGTGGCAAAAGTAGCGTAAATCTCACGAGAATAAAAGTGAGATGAAAAATCCCTTACGAGAACTCGGCAGCCTAACGGCGCCACATAAAACTTCCAAAATGGATTGATGAGAGAGAATAGGGTCCCTCATCACACGAACATAAAAATTACAGTAGGATTAATATAAAATAACATCCCAATCATCAGAAAGATGAGCTTAAAAGAAATGACATAAAAGAGTGTACTTAAAGAGAAAGAGAGTTGCAGGATCCCTTACCTCGGGTCCGACTTGACTCGATCGTTCTTTAACGTCCTGAATAATAAACTTGAGTTAATTTCTATTTGCTTAAGAACCTTTTCCAAGTTCATTATTCCTTTTATATCAATTATTGACATGTTGTGAACATTATGTAATCATTTAAGTTAATAATGTTCATTTTGTCGGTATTTGGTTCTTAAGTCGAAAGTGGACTTCTTACAATTACATGTTGTTCATGTGGCCAAATGTTTATTATATCCAGAATTGTATTCATGTTGTAGTTATAATATATGTCATATATATCCAGTACATTCATGCATTTATAACATTACATAATCATTTAGAGGTAAGAAATGAAATGCACCGTTCATGGAGACGGTAAGCCGTACGTACGCATGAACGCTACTTTCATTTCTATTCGTATTTTATAGAATGGAATAATAATGATATAAAGGTATATTATAATTCCAGTATAATATCATATTTAATATCATAGTTCCATCCTTTATATGTCCCACATATGGTATTTAACGAATCAAATCACTTTGAGGGGGCGGTAGTCCGCACTTCCTTAAATGAAGATATCGTGTTTACCCATAATGGGAACCATAAAGGTTTGACCAAAATGTAAAAAACAGAATCTTAAGGAAAACATAAACATACTATATATCATATATAAAAATAGTGACATCATAATGGCCACCTTTGAAGGTGTTAAATGAGTATTGAACAATCATCGTTTCGGGAGGCAGAATTTCACCATCCACGGAAACCGTATGTTCTTTAACCATTTGATGTAGTTGTGTGAGAGTGTAGCTCAAATAAATATTATAACAACATCCTAGTATATTGAAGATACTGTTGTTGTTACAAAAGAAGTAAATAAAAAGAGATTATGGGGTTGGAGAAGCAAAATAAAACAAATGAATATGAGACAAACAATTACCTTTAAAAGTGTAACTCTTTTTGATTTGAGCCTAAAGTCTTCCTTTGAAAGGATTCTGCCCAAGGTAAATCCTCTAGGATGAGGATAGGGATGTGGAGAGAGCAAATGGGCAGGGGTTGGCCGAGACAAAGGCTTTTGAAGTGTGTGAAATAAGGTGGAGGTGGGGGCCTTTTATAAGAGAAGAGGAGGGGCACTTTTGGAAAGCAAAGAAATATTACTTTATTTGAAAATGCTTTTCGGTTTTAAAGGGTCCCACATTGGTAGAATTCGTGGATAAGGTGATAAGGCATCGAAATCCACTCATCCAATTGGTTTTGTCCATGTGTATATTGTAGATTTTTCATTATCTTTCCATTTTAATTAAATTGTCAAATAATGATGTCATCGCTGCATCATTATTATGTCATAAATAATTTAATTTCTTTAATGTCTAAAAATTATAAAAAAAATACTATGATATAGGAAATCTTTTTATCTTTCCAATGACTATTTATAATCAAAATTTGGACTTGTATAACCCCACTTAAAAATTGTTTTAGTAAAACATACTATGTTAGTGTCATTTTCACTTTAACATTAAATTAAAAGTATTTTATGTTATTTCCCAACAAAAGTGGATCCATGGGGTCCCCAAGTTAGGCCATGGCTTGTCTTGGTCGGCCATGTCACAACCAATAGGGTTGTGACATGTGTCTAGGTAATTTCATATTTTTAAAGTATTATTTATACCTTAAACTACACTAATTATCACTAATCGCGATTAAAAACTTAATAAGTTACTATTCACCAAAAAATTATTATAATCTCATTGAACCACATTTTACTTCTTAATGACAACCATGTATGTCGGATTTTCAAAATTCAATACACATTAGTGGTAAACTTTCATTTAACTGAAAAATCAGTTTGCTTGATTATCACTTAGTGGTTTCACTATTCATCAAAAATTGAAGTTTTTCAGAAAATTACCAAAAATTCACCCTAAGCTATATTTGATATTCTGAATTCAAAAATGAAGTCCGTTTTACAAAATTCAAAACATATTAGTCACATTAATTAATTTAATAATTAATTCCCGCTGTCAGAGCAAATAGCGTGTTTTTATAAAACAATAAGTATCAAAAGATTGACACCAGTTTAAGTCCGATTTCAAAGTGAAATTAATTCCAACCACCACTATTGGATTAAATGGTAAAAATATTTCCCAATTTCACTTTAAAACCAATTCAAAAGATAATCTAATCATATAAATAAATTAGATTAAAAAGTGGTTTTGAATTAAAATACAACATTTACACTATTCCTTAAAAAAAATGAACTTTATCGGAAAGATACCAAAAATTTACACAAAGTACATTTTGATGTCCCGATTCTTAATAAGAGTTTTATTTGGTCCAAAAGAATGTTTAAGAGTGAACAAAACTATATTTAATGATGGTTCAACATCAAAAGGTGATAAGTGAACCTTTAGTGAAAACTAGGGCATATACGCCTAAAATTGAATTCTTTCCGTATTTTAAGCCTCTATTCTTTATTGGATAAATGTAAAAACAATTAAAAACATATGAAATCATATTTTAGTTATTTCTATCCATTCCCGCCAATACAACGGCTACATGTTAACTATCATTTAAAATAATATTATTTTATTATTAGAGTGCAACGTAAGATTCCCAAGAAACTCGTTGTTGCGTGTTGGGTACGCCATCGAGCATAGCGTCCCCTTTAAAGTCATATTAATATTTTATTCACAAATATGGATAAATACAAAAATGTCGTATTCTTTATTTACCTGGGGTGTTACATCCTTCCCCCCTTTTGGGAATTGCGTCCGCGCAATTTTAAAATTGGACTTGGAAACATCCTTGAAAGTCCCACATCGGAACAAGAGTTGGTAAAACAATCACTTTAAAATAAAGAAAGATAAGTACAAAGGTCACCCGAGTTAACCCATACTAGGACTCCAAGTATGAAAATATGGACATGGAGGAAAAAACAAAGGGTCATGTCCTGATGGAGAGTGTTAGAAAACATGTTTAGGAGAAAGTTAACCACGAGAAAATCACAAACTTGTGATGGGTTAAACGGTATTCGATTCCCTAGTAGAAAAAGTTAATAGACAACATTTTTGTTTTAAGTTACATTTTATTGAGGAAATTTATTCATAAGGAAACATAATCACTTATCATGTTGACCTTCAACTTTTACTAGATTCCTTAATCAAACTCATATTTTTTTCAAAAGACGAGTATTTAGGGAGACTTGTTCGCATTCAGAGTACCATAATCAACTTCTAGAGAATCACCTAATCCACAAAAGAGAGCTATATACTTCCCATGTCTTTAGACTTTATCCAAAAACAAAACCAAAAAGGCTAGTACAAGATCGGATAATCCAGAAAAGGATAACCCTTTATAAAAATAAAATCTATTCTTAACATCCAAAATTTGTCAAACAAAACCCAATGTTCAACAAGGATCATTCGATAAACAATTTGTCCATAAAATTCTTCAAAGTAAACCAATATAAGATCGAAACCCAAATATTTGAAAGATTTAGTCACATAGTCTTCCAAGTTAAATCGTAACATTTATCTCCAAACAACATCAGTTGCTCCTAAAGTCACGCATTGAAAAGTAATTATCCCAATCACATATCCTCCATGATAGGGTAATCATTTTAATAAATAACCCAAAATCAACTTACTCTTAATTCATAAAATCATATAACCAAAAGAATCAGTCAAACTAACCAGGGACTTCACGTAGTCCAGTGGTAGGCGATAAATACCAGTCGCACTTTGGTTGTGGGTTCGATTCCCGCAGCTTTGTCCGACGCGACGGGATGTCACACGGTCTGCGTGTTGTCCTTTTTCCAAAACTATATAATTCTTAAAACATTCCCCAAAACGAGATAAAATCTTCAAAATAATCATAACACATTTTAACCTCAATTTCATCTCATGCCCTCCACTTCAATCATAACCTTTAGTAACCCATAATTACCTCAAAAGTAAGGATCATATAAACCCAAGTGGTTCTTTATAACTATGTCCACAAAAGAAAAGGTAACTATTCCTTGGATAAAATTTGCCTATATTAATCATCAGGGTTACACATAATATAAAAAGTCTTCTAATGTAACCCCATCATCAAAAGAGACATAATACTCTTAAGAATTTCACCATAACTCTTGAAGCCCTTATATGTTGACATCTTACTCATTCAACATTCTTCATGATCCATTATCCATTCCTTTCCAACCTATTCCGAAATACCTCTTTCCTACAAACAAAATCAGGAATCATATCCTAAGATTTCAAAATAGGAAAACAACAGTCATGAAATAGTACATACCTTTGATTGGTCATTGTCAGTTTCTTCATCCTCAATAGGAATGGCATTAGGTATTGGTAAACGAACATTTGTACGCTCTTGGTGACCCCATTCACGATACTTCTTCATAGAACATGTGTTTGCATAATGACCATGCACACCACATTTAAAACATTCAATTGATCCCTCAGAAAGAACTTCTTTCTCTTTCCTCGAGTCAACGGGATGCTTCCTTTTTCCATTACAGGTTCTTGCTTTATGACCTTCATTTCCACATCTATAGCATATTTCTGTCCCTTTGAAACATTTCCCTAGGTGTTTCTTTCCACATCTCTGACACATAGGTTTTTGAACACTCATACCTTTATGATTATTACCTGCACTTCCGTAGGGATTTGTTTCTTGCATATTTGATGCCTTAGAGAAAACTCCAAGGTTTAGGTGGTCAATCATGACTCCAGATAGTTGGTTGAGGATAATCAGAAGAGTTCTCATTGCAGCTCCCATATCATTCAGTTGCTTGCTCAAAAGACTATCACAATTTCCTTCACATCCACTGTTACTTTGGTGCCTGCTAGATCCAGCCATTTACTAAAACCAAAAAGGTCAGTGTGAGTATATCAACAAAACCATCATGTACTAATGAGGAAGATAAACACTAATATACACTTACTCATTCACTTTATCTAAAACTAGGACTCTTTCTGAAATCCTAACCATTATGGTAATGTCACTTATGCTTAAGGAATACCCTAACCTCTAAAGTTATCTAAACCGACCTTTGATACCAACTATAAGGCCCCAGCCTTAAAACTTACTTAATCTTGAGTTATTACAAGATTACACATTGAGGATCTTTTCAGGTTTAGAGTTTTAGAGAATTAGATCATGAAACTTGCATTACATTCCACATTTAAACAAAATGGATTACATAAAAGACAATATTCATTCTTCCCATCAACGAGAACATATTTAAAATAAAAAAATGGATTCTCTCTTAACACATCCTTGACTCTAACGTCTTATCATGTACCTTTCCTCTTGACCTGAAAAACATTTCAGAAACTTGGGATGAGCATAAAATGCTCAGTAAGGGACATAAAAATATGGAAAGGAAACATGAGTTCATGTATACATAAAGATGAAATCATAATTTACCCATAAAACATAGGCACTTTAACCTAACTCATCAAAACATGAATAAATCATAGAAATCATAAGACATAAAGGTAACTTGAGGCATTCATAACATTCTTACGTAGGGAGTAACCCTCTTGGTTACGTTTGGAATACCCATCACAGTATATTCCCTAAATCTCTTCGGAGAAACCTTAACGTTTCACTCCTTCGCGTTACCCAATGCATTGGAGAGCTATAACGGGCTCACCCGCCCTTAGTTTATCACGGAACCACCCGTTCTTCATAACAATGCCCAAGAACCATAACATACACGTATCACATAAAATATTCATAAGGAAACAAAACATTTCCACATTTCAAACACAACATAACATTTTAGTATTTTGAAATAATGAATCCATATAAAAAGAAACCATTTCCAAAACCATTTAAAACATTTAATAAAGATATTTTTGAATCAATGTGTCCCATACCACCTTGAAGCTTTTAAAATTTTAAACCATTAATATCCATATAAATAAATTCTTAAAACCACTTTGAAAACATGGATATTAATAAGAACGAATAATTAAAACATTTAAAATGATATTTTGGTTAAAGGGGTTTTACCAAAATTAGAGACACTTGAATACAATAATTGAGGAATAACGTTTAGTCAGAACTTTATAATATCATGAGAATAAATGGATTCATGATATAATACTCCAAAGGACAGTATATACACCATATAAGAGTGAATTGGTGCATAACAACAATGAACCCTCAATAGAAATGTCAAATGTGATGAAATCCCTTATAAAGAAGGTATCCTTAAATTAAGGACAAATCAATCTCAAAAATATGTGTGAAGAATATAAATACACCCAATATAAGTGGATATTAAGTGTAAAACAATAAAATGTCATTCACACATATTGAATGGATGACATATTCAATGACTACATGTCGAACCCAAAGAAATCGAAATTGGGTTAAGAAGTTCCCTTGACAGCCTAACGACGTCACATCAAAATGAGTTGATGAGAGATAAAAAGAGTATCTCATCACTTGGACACAAAATTTACATCATTAAGGATACATGAGAACATATCCCAATGTAACAATATGTAAATTAAAAGACCCAATAAAAGAAGTCTTTTAAAAAGAGGGGGGTGAAAGGTTCCCTTACCGACTTGGGTATCTTTCAAAAAATACACCCCATGAAAGAGGGACAATAGATCATTTATGTAAATACTCATAAACGAAAGTATTTTACACAAAGTGTAGAATAATGGGCAGTACATACACCACTCAATGAAATTTGTGGCAAAAGTAGCGTAAATCTCACGAGAATAAAAGTGAGATGAAAAATCCCTTACGAGAACTCGGCAGCCTAACGGCGCCACATAAAACTTCCAAAATGGATTGATGAGAGAGAATAGGGTCCCTCATCACACGAACATAAAAATTACAGTAGGATTAATATAAAATAACATCCCAATCATCAGAAAGATGAGCTTAAAAGAAATGACATAAAAGAGTGTACTTAAAGAGAAAGAGAGTTGCAGGATCCCTTACCTCGGGTCCGACTTGACTCGATCGTTCTTTAACGTCCTGAATAATAAACTTGAGTTAATTTCTATTTGCTTAAGAACCTTTTCCAAGTTCATTATTCCTTTTATATCAATTATTGACATGTTGTGAACATTATGTAATCATTTAAGTTAATAATGTTCATTTTGTCGGTATTTGGTTCTTAAGTCGAAAGTGGACTTCTTACAATTACATGTTGTTCATGTGGCCAAATGTTTATTATATCCAGAATTGTATTCATGTTGTAGTTATAATATATGTCATATATATCCAGTACATTCATGCATTTATAACATTACATAATCATTTAGAGGTAAGAAATGAAATGCACCGTTCATGGAGACGGTAAGCCGTACGTACGCATGAACGCTACTTTCATTTCTATTCGTATTTTATAGAATGGAATAATAATGATATAAAGGTATATTATAATTCCAGTATAATATCATATTTAATATCATAGTTCCATCCTTTATATGTCCCACATATGGTATTTAACGAATCAAATCACTTTGAGGGGGCGGTAGTCCGCACTTCCTTAAATGAAGATATCGTGTTTACCCATAATGGGAACCATAAAGGTTTGACCAAAATGTAAAAAACAGAATCTTAAGGGAAACATAAACATACTATATATCATATATAAAAATAGTGACATCATAATGGCCACCTTTGAAGGTGTTAAATGAGTATTGAACAATCATCGTTTCGGGAGGCAGAATTTCACCATCCACGGAAACCGTATGTTCTTTAACCATTTGATGTAGTTGTGTGAGAGTGTAGCTCAAATAAATATTATAACAACATCCTAGTATATTGAAGATACTGTTGTTGTTACAAAAGAAGTAAATAAAAAGAGATTAGGGGGTTGGAGAAGCAAAATAAAACAAATGAATATGAGACAAACAATTACCTTTAAAAGTGTAACTCTTTTTGATTTGAGCCTAAAGTCTTCCTTTGAAAGGATTCTGCCCAAGGTAAATCCTCTAGGATGAGGAGAGGGATGTGGAGAGAGCAAATGGGCAGGGGTTGGCCGAGACAAAGGCTTTTGAAGTGTGTGAAATAAGGTGGAGGTGGGGGCCTTTTATAAGAGAAGAGGAGGGGCACTTTTGGAAAGCAAAGAAATATTACTTTATTTGAAAATGCTTTTCGGTTTTAAAGGGTCCCACATTGGTAGAATTCGTGGATAAGGTGATAAGGCATCGAAATACACTCATCCAATTGGTTTTGTCCATGTGTATATTGTAGATTTTTCATTATCTTTCCATTTTAATTAAATTGTCAAATAATGATGTCATCGCTGCATCATTATTATGTCATAAATAATTTAATTTCTTTAATGTCTAAAAATTATAAAAAAAATACTATGATATAGGAAATCTTTTTATCTTTCCAATGACTATTTATAATCAAAATTTGGACTTGTATAACCCCACTTAAAAATTGTTTTAGTAAAACATACTATGTTAGTGTCATTTTCACTTTAACATTAAATTAAAAGTATTTTATGTTATTTCCCAACAAAAGTGGATCCATGGGGTCCCCAAGTTAGGCCATGGCTTGTCTTGGTCGGCCATGTCACAACCAATAGGGTTGTGACATGTGTCTAGGTAATTTCATATTTTTAAAGTATTATTTATACCTTAAACTACACTAATTATCACTAATCGCGATTAAAAACATAATAAGTTACTATTCACCAAAAAATTATTATAATCTCATTGAACCACATTTTACTTCTTAATGACAACCATGTATGTCGGATTTTCAAAATTCAATACACATTAGTGGTAAACTTTCATTTAACTGAAAAATCAGTTTGCTTGATTATCACTTAGTGGTTTCACTATTCATCAAAAATTGAAGTTTTTCAGAAAATTACCAAAAATTCACCCTAAGCTATATTTGATATTCTGAATTCAAAAATGAAGTCCGTTTTACAAAATTCAAAACATATTAGTCACATTAATTAATTTAATAATTAATTCCCGCTGTCAGAGCAAATAGCGTGTTTTTATAAAACAATAAGTATCAAAAGATTGACACCAGTTTAAGTCCGATTTCAAAGTGAAATTAATTCCAACCACCACTATTGGATTAAATGGTAAAAATATTTCCCAATTTCACTTTAAAACCAATTCAAAAGATAATCTAATCATATAAATAAATTAGATTAAAAAGTGGTTTTGAATTAAAATACAACATTTACACTATTCCTTAAAAAAAATGAACTTTATCGGAAAGATACCAAAAATTTACACAAAGTAAATTTTGATGTCCCGATTCTTAATAAGAGTTTTATTTGGTCCAAAAGAATGTTTAAGAGTGAACAAAACTATATTTAATGATGGTTCAACATCAAAAGGTGATAAGTGAACCTTTAGTGAAAACTAGGGCATATACGCCTAAAATTGAATTCTTTCCGTATTTTAAGCCTCTATTCTTTATTGGATAAATGTAAAAACAATTAAAAACATATGAAATCATATTTTAGTTATTTCTATCCATTCCCGCCAATACAACGGCTACATGTTAACTATCATTTAAAATAATATTATTTTATTATTAGAGTGCAACGTAAGATTCCCAAGAAACTCGTTGTTGCGTGTTGGGTACGCCATCGAGCATAGCGTCCCCTTTAAAGTCATATTAATATTTTATTCACAAATATGGATAAATACAAAAATGTCGTATTCTTTATTTACCTGGGGTGTTACATGTGGAGCAGACCCACCCCATCCAAGCTGCAAGACATTAAACTGCTAAGCACATCGTCCTTAACACTGGACGTTAAACTGTGGTCCGACCCCGTTCTTCGCAAGCAGGGACCCCCCAGCTCGGACATTTTTTACACAACTCGTCTCCACGGGAATGGACTCTTCCTCACATGGAATGAGATACCTCTTGTCGGAGTGGCTTTTTTCCGCGGGGGAAGGGCTGCCTAAGAGCGTAGCCCCTACCCTTTCATGTGGATGACTGCACCTATGCATCTCCGTACTTCCCCCTGCCAAGGCCAGTGGAGTATTTTTTTCCAACTGCACTTTATCGCACCACGGGCCTCCACCATGGATTAAGCCCCAGCACAAAGGGCCCCTAACCACGCGTAAGCCCCTGTTTCCTCTTTGGGTCGCTCAACGCGTAAGCCTCATTCCACTTCTCACGGATGCACCCTTTACGATGTGATCGTCTGGTCCCTGCTTCCTCTTGTTTCCCACATCGAGCAAGACTCACATGGGCTTAGAGTGCGCATGGACCATGACATCCCATTTGGGCCACCCCAGAGCGTATGCCCCATCCCAGTGAACTACGTGGACTTTGATCCATGCTAACACACGGTACATAGGAAGCCTCCATGAGGTTCAACCCCACCACCCGGTTGTTCCGACCTCTTTACGTCGGTTCACTGCCCACCATGGCCCACCTCGGAGTGTAAGCCCCATACCCACCGTGGGATACCTCAGTGTATAGGCCCCATACCCACCATAGGCCGCCTCAGAGAGTAGTCCCCATACCCACCACGGGACGCCTCAGAGCGTAAGCCCCACATACCATCGTCCCACATGACGTTAAACTGTATGCCCTCGTCCCGCATGACGTTAAATTGTATTCCTCTTCTTGGGCTTCCCCAGAGAGTAATCCCCATGTCTCACTCCACCATCAATCCTGATCCTTACCCAGGCCGCCACATCCCGGTGGGATCATGTCACCCCATTCCACTTTGTCGCATCCGGGAAGCCGCCCACGTGCTGGCCCCAAAATCAGTGTTCCCCCCAGGGGCCCTTCAATCCGATCCGTCTACGCAAGATGTTAAACTCGCGGCATACCCCGTGTCAAACATGGGATGATGAGTAAAACCTCAGATAGTACACATTCCCCACGTGTGATGTGGGTTGCCTCGGGCTTTCCCGCCCTCGAGAAGCCCTATGATGAGGGACCAAACACATACGTGTCGATGATGCCCTAACATGACCATTCTCCTCACCGAAGGTTGCTGCCCCGAGGAGACCCCTTGGAGCATCTTGACGGAAGCAGCGTAATTAACCGGCGTCCCTGTAGATATGGCACCAGGAATGGGATTCACGAACCCATCAAAAATCTATGAGGGAGACCCAGAGTAGGTGAAGAGCTCCGAGGAGGAATCCACGGAATGAAGAACCAACATCCCATCATCCCAGTTTCGATGAAGGAGCAGATGTCCCAGAACAAGGAACAGATGTCGCCCGCCTTTGGAAAGAGGGAATGTGGGGTAATAAGCAGTGCGTCTACCCCCGCAGGCGGACGCGTGCGCCACGACGAAAGCGTCAGAATCAAAAAATGGTGAACTCGACGTGAAGCTCTTCTCCTCAACACGGGGAATGGATTGCATCAGGACATCATAAGAATAGCATGTCACTAGGTCCGGGTAACCCTCGCCGGGGTGGGAACCCACCAAGGGTCGAGGCCGTCCGGACGTTGACTACTCCGTTCTGCGACGCCGTCAGCATGGATTCCTATTGCCGACCATGGAAGATGGAATGACGTTGGGCGTTGGTCGTTGATCTCTTTTCCTATTGACGCTAATGGGTTCATCTCCCTACTTCCAGGAATCAGATCACTGCATCCGGAGCTCGATCTCCACCTGCCCCTGGCGCAGGGGCAGGGGCAGCACCGACGCGACTACCTCGCGCGGTCCCGCCCATTTCACGGCCGCTCCGACTTCAACCGCCGTAGCAGCCGGGCGCTTGCACACCCTCTCCCCGTTGGAAATCATTTAGCGTAGGGTGATCAATGACTTGGTTCGTAGGTATGACGAGGAAGGCGTCATCCCCACCAGGGGCATGGCCCGTTTGGATCTAGAGGCGGCTGGGCCTCACCACCATCACCGCCCTCGAGGTCCGCGTAGGGAGCCGCCGCTCCCCACGCCAACATTCAACCGCATCAGGAGCCTATCCCTGGAGTGCCATGACACATCCCTCCCCTATGCCAATGAGGTGGGGTATGTCCGGGTCCACCCGATCGACGATCCAACCCAGGGGTTAACGGCAAGAACACCCGCCAGGCTGCCTCGACGCCGCCGCCCGACTCCACGAGCCGAGGAGCAGGCAATCTCCATGCACGCACCGCCGGATCCAGCCCATCTGACTCTACGCCAGTTTTGGGTGCGAGCGAGAGAGAATGCCCGTCCTGGGGCATCAACATCAGCAACCACTGTGGCCCGAGCCACTGCTGACTCCCGTTACCAGACCCCCGAACACGTTGAGCAGGGGCAGCCACTTGCCCGACTGGGATCGAAACCCCAACCGCCCTACAGGCAAGGTGGGTTGAGTCTTCTTGTCACAGGCACTGGTAATGGCCACTGAGGACCAATCCGCAGTAGTGCCCCTCACCATGAAGGCTCATTCCGTACTTCCAATCCAGAAAGCTGAAAGCTTCATCGCGACGGCTATGCTCCGGGTATGACTCCTTCCAGCGCCCGCTGCATGGGGTATGAGGTCACTCCCCCTACATCTGGCTGCAAGCATGGATACGTTGGGTATCCAGTCGCCCAATCACATGGAGGACCTCCCTATGTCCCTTTCAACATCTGTCCTGGTGGTTCTCGCACCTCGGCCCTCGGTCCCCTCTGCCCCAGCTCCATTGTGGTAGGGGACCCTATGACGGAAATCGTCCCTACCCTGAGGAGCTACCCAGGGGTAGGAAGGCCGGGCGTCGTCGCCGTAGAAGGAATTTCATGGGAGTCCGGATGGATATTAGACCAGTCCGTTTCTCGGATTCTGAGGCAGAGTACGACTCGACGATGGAACCTTCCCCCCAACCCTTCGAGTTGAGGGCAGGGATGGGGACGTGGCGTGTCAGTCTCGTACTCCCCGAATGCGAGGTCTGTATGATTACCTCCTGCCTTCGAAGGTATCTCCAGGAGGATGAGGACTTGGCGTACAACCAAGTTTCAAGCCCGCAGTTTCCACTGGCTTCCGCGGAAGCACCTCTCGCCCCTACTAGGGATGGTGTGGAGCTTTTCTGGGGACCGACAGTAGAATCGTGAGGCAATACACCCTGGGCGGGAAACGACGCTGTGATAGGAGGCTCGTTCGTCGGACCATCCTATCGCGACATGGATGCCAGGGCACTGCAACCCCGGGAGGATGACCCAGGGCTCGGCGGCCAATTGGCATGTCCGCCATATTCCCCGCCAGCCAGCCCACCGCCCCGGCGTCTTGCCTCGGCACCATTGCCAATTCCCCAATTTTCCTCAGTGGATGAGCAGGGTTGACAGGTTTCGGACCCCGAACCGGAGCTGTGGAGCTTCTGGATTGTTCTTGCAGTGGGCCACTTCCCTGAGATGTTTTGGTCGGTCGCAGAATCGGATTTTGATGTGCCGGAGTCACTCACCTCGAGAGAGTTTGAATGCGTCCTCCAGATTCTCCGGGTGACTCACTCCCACCTCAGCCATCGGTTAGCACCTTTTCCTGTGAGCCAAGCGCATCTCGAGGAGATCAATGAGTAGTGCCGCCGGGTCAACCTAGCAACCCTCCCCGCGGTCCGACACCCTGAGTCGCTGGACCAACACAAGGCCCTCCAGCAACAATGTGTTCAGAGTTTTCATGTACTCTACAGAGTTATCAAGGAAGCCACCCCCCACGTGCACGTCCGCGGATGGGGGCAGTACGCTACTCTCCTCTTCTATTCGATCCACTGACAGCCTGATCCACTGGGAGACCCTGAGGGAACGTCGCGAAGGGCAGTCGTAGTCAACATGTCTGATCTTTCAGATGAGGGAAACATTGTGGAGCCCCTTGACGGGGACTCACCCCCCGAGGACAGGCCTCTACTGGACCCATCTGGGAGGATTACTCGCCAAAAGAGGAGCATCCTAGGTATTCCTGTACCCACGGAGGCACTGACACTCGGCTGAAACATCGGCAAGGGTAAAGAGCCCGTTCGGTCTGTCAAACTCGCTGACCCATCTGCCTCATTGCATAAGGTAGAGGAAGATCCCGAGAAGGCCATAATGCACCAACAAATAGCTGAGCAAAAGAAGCTGGTTGATGAGCTCTTGGGCGAACTCATTGCAGAGCGGCGACCTGACTATGGTCCTCCTAGACCAAGACAGCAGGGGCAGGACCATCTACCCCTTGTTGAGATTCCCCTTGGCAACTGTGACCGTGTTGTGATCACTGATAGGGGAGACACTAGAACCCATGGAAAGAGGGAGCGATATGTTTCATCGAACCCTCCCGAGCGGTGAGACAACCAGGGGGACCTTGCTCGGTGTCCTCCCGCCGCGCCGAGAGTCGCTCCGCCAGCTGTCCCGCGAGCCGCTGAGCGCGACTACCGTATCGAAGAGCCTGACAATGAGCTTGTGATTAGAGATACCCTCCAGGATAGGAATCTGCACCCGGATGATATGATGGAAGTACTCATCGCTCGCTTGGAGGCCCTGGAAACTCAGCAGGAGGCAACCAAGCTCCTGTGCTACGTTCAGACACTGGAAGGACCAGCATTCATCTGGTACAGCCAGCTCTTTGTTGGATCAGTGACTAGATGGGAGGACCTTCGCCGGCAATTCCTCTACCAGTTTAGTTCCACAACCCGGAAGACGAACATTGCAGACCTCTTTAGGTGCAAGCAAAGGCCCGACGAGCGAGTCGCGGACTTAATCGCCTGGTGGAAGGGGCTCACGTACTCCCTTCACATGCGACTGAATCAGAAGAAATTACTGACGATGTGTGTAGGGAACGTCAAGGCGGAGTTGGTTCCTTCCCTGATCACGCAGAATTACCCTAGAGGGTTCCAGGACTTCTCGAACAAGGCTCAGCGTCTCGAAGAAACCCTAAAACTGGCCAGTCAGGCACGCCTTCTGCCTTCTGTAATCTCTGTAAGAAGAGAACCCAGAGCCAACCTCGCTTCTGTGGCCCAGATCGAGGCCCCCAGACAGCTAGAGTTGCAGCCAGTGAGGCCAGCTCAGTAGGATCGTAGGGTTCCACCCCCGCGTGCACAGCCTTCGGCCCAGTAGCGACTGCCTCAAAATTAGTAGGCGCCTCCGCGTAACGCACCACCAGCACCAAGGTGAGGTAATCCGGCTCCGCCTCCTCGGCCTGCTCCTCCGGCCCCTGGTCATGGTCAGCCCCCAAGATTCCCCTTTCCAGACATGAGGAATCGGGCTTACTCGTTTGGTGAGGCCCAGATCCCCAGTTATTTCCATAGCGCCTTGGAGTAGAGGATCGTGCGGCTGCCTGAGTGTCGGATGCCAGAAGAGGCGTGTCTCACTGATCACCCCAATTACTTCCCTTACCACCGGATCTGGGGAAACACCATCCAGTAGTGCTATGTGTTCAAGGACTGGCTCCAAGACCAGATTGACAACAACGTAGTCAGGTTGGGCCCAGACCCGACACAGGTGGTAGGTGTCTTCGTGGGATCAGATGGCAACAGCGACGACGGGGATGGGTGGGAATAGGTTTTCAACCGTGGGTCCCGAAATTATAATGACTGGATGGCCCGCAGGACGGTCGCCCGTTCCCATGGCATTATTTGTGCCCGCCTGATTCAGCCAGAGCCCTCAGAGTCTGTGAGCTCCGCTTGGGCCTTGTCGTCCTAGCCTAGTTCTTCTCTGAAGAGCAGGCGGCGACGTAAGAAGAAAGAATGTGCCCTGCCATTACTGTCATCTTCCTGCACACTTGGCGATTTCATGCCCCCGGAGATGGGGATCCCTCCGAGACCCCGTCCGGTAGTGGATGATTCCTCGAGTGAGAGCACGGGGTACGCTTCGGTTAACACCGTAGAGTTAGTAAATCCCTTATTGGTTCCTGGCGATGTAGAACGCCATGTGGATCTCCCGGACAGCCCGGGGTACGCTTCAGATAAAACCTTAGAGTTGGTAAATCCCTTTTTGGCTCCCGACGATGAGAAACGCCAGGTGGAACTCTCGGATAGCCCGGAGTATGCTTCAGTTAACACCGTAGAGTTGGTAAATCCCCTTTTGGCTCCCGACGATGAGGAGCATCAGGCAGATTTCCCCAATGCTCCCAGCCATCACCAACGACGACGGAGCTGTGGCTACGTGAATCGCCAGGACACGACAGTCGTCACCTCCGGTCAGGACGTTCATGCTATTGAGACCAGGCAGCAGGCCCGGTACAAAGAGCAGCACTCGCGGCTCCCTCACCTGGTGACAAGAGGTTCCCCTCCACCACCGTTTGTGTTGCTGGATCGGGAGGAACCGCCTTTCCCACATCGCAACCAGCCCAGCCCTGCCGCTGGCCGACCACGAACTTTTGATCCTGGCATGACAGCCACCTCCCGGGTTTCAGCTAGTGAACAGCAGGACGTGCCTAGTACCAGTAAGTCGCCAGTCCCGCCAACAGGGCCCATCATGCCCCCAATCGCAGAGCGACCTCCTGTAAGCAGAAGCTCATGTTTGGGGTGAAAATATGATGTCCTGAAGCATCTGGATGGTATTCCGGAAAGGCTTTCCATCATTGAGGCCCTTCGTCGTTCGTCTGAAATGCGTGAGGTGCTCACTGAGGCTATAAGGAGCCCCCTCCATTTCGAAACGTAGGTAGCGGCCGCAGGAGCCATCCACACTGAGGTGATCGGCGATGCCGAATGTCAGGCGGTTATCTCATTTTCCGGTGAGGATGAAGACCTTCCCATACAGGGGCAGATCCGCCCGTTGTACATTACCAGCCAGTTCAATGGTGTGGAAGTCCGTCGATGTCTTGTCGACATGGGTTCTGGGATTAACTTGATCCCAACTCGGACACTGCGAAAACTAGGGTTCTTCGAGGATGATTTATCTCCCCCCAACCTTAGAATCCAGGGGTATGACAGGACCGAGAAAACTCCACTTGGCAAGATTCATCTGAAGACCCAGTTCGGTGTCTTAGTTTCCAATATTGAATTCATGTTTGTCTCTTAGGACACTGCCTACAACGCATTGATGGGCAGGTCGTGGCTCCGTATACACGTGGCAGTTCCCTCATCATACGACCAGTGCCTCAAATTCTCCCTTAAGGGTCGACTGGGTGTACTCCAAGGAGATGCGTCTCTGTTTGCCTCTTGTGAAGCCCGTTACCTAGACGTTGACTACTACAAGAGCAAGGACAAGCAAATCCTGGAAGGTGAGGTTGAGCTCGCCGCTGTCGCAAGTGATCCCTGCGCTGGTCTGGATGACGCATATGTCTTCCCAATCCATCAGTTGGAATCTACGACTCCCGATATGGGAGAGTGCTTTGTTGTCTCGAGTACTAGAGTAAGGCACATTTTCGGGTCTAAGCGACGGAGGGAGATCACCTCGTACTCTTACACCAACCAGGCTCAGGTGATCCCCGAGCTTCCTATCCCTGTGCGATATCGGGACGTTGGGATCAAGGAAACAATGGTATGTCATACATGTCTGTTTTGACAAGCTAGAATCGACAGGCTCAAGCCAACGCGTCACCACTACTTTGATGTCGTAAGGTGTGGCCCCTTGGGCCGAAGGCCGGATGGGATTGAATCGACCGCCTTCGTCGTCATGATCTCCGTGGTGCATGAGTCTCCCTTCGGGACGACCTCCACCACCCAAGCATGTGTCAGCTCCCCATCAGGGTCGAGCAGCCCCAAAACGGCTCCCCCCTTGGATGATCCTTCCTCAAGAAGAGAAGAAGACATGGAATATTCTCCTCCCGCCATTGAGGAAGGCGTCTCCACCACGGTCAATGCGCTAATACAGGTGAACCTCGGTAGTGAGGCGGACCCGAGACCCACATTGGTCAGTGCCGCTATGCCTCCCGAGGAACGACAACAGTACATAGACATCCTCAGACAGCATCGTGATGTGTTCGCCTGGTGTTATGACAAGATCTTGGGACAAGATCCCTAGGTAGTCATCCACCGCCTTGGCCTCCCAACAAACCATCGCGGGTTCAAGCAGCCTCCCAGGAAAATGCACCCTTTTCATGGGGCCATGGTCGAGGCCGTGGTTGATAAGCTCATTAAGGCCAACTTCATCAAGGATGTCCAGTACCCCAGGTGGCTAGCCAACATTGTGCCCGTCAGGAAAAAGAATGGGCAGATCAGGGTCTGCATTGACTTCCGCGATCTTAATCGCCACTGTCCGAAGGATGACTTTCCCCTTCCAGTGACAGAGCTGTTGATCGATGTGACGGTCGGGTTCCAAGTCTTCTCTTTCATGGATGGGTACTCCGGGTACAACCAAATCCGGTTGGACCCCGAGGATGAAGAGTTCACTGCCTTCAAGGCCCCCCAGGGTACCTTCTGCTACCAGGTTATTCCCTTCAGCCTAAAGAATGCGGGTGCCACCTATCAACGGGCTATGCACCACATTTTTAAGATGATCCTCGGGACACTGGTGGAATTATACATAGATGACCTACTGGTTAAATCTCTTCAGCACCGGGACCATCTCATAGACCTTGAGAAAGTGTTCGGTTTCCTCCTTTCTCGCCACTTGAAGATGAACCCGTTGATGTGTGCCTTCGGGGTCACCTCGATAATGTTACTTGGATTCATTGTGAGATATCGAGGTATCGAGATTGACCCCGAGAAGATCAAGGCCATCAGTCAGATGCCTCCCCTGAGTAATATACAGGATCTTCGAGGCCTCCAAGGCCACTTAGCCTATATACGTCGATTAATTGCAAATCTGGCCGGCAAGTGTAAGCCCATCTCCCAGCTCATGAAAGAATGCGCCACCTACGGGTGGGATGAAGAGTGTCAGACCACTTTTGAGGAAATCAAGCTGTATCTGATTCAAACTCCGGTCCCGATGCCACCCGTTCCCGGAAGGCCGCTGGTCCTTTACGTGACCGCCCTGGAGCAATCCCTCGGCACCCTTCTCACCCTGAAGAACAACGAGGGAGAAGAGAATAGCCTCTACTACCTCAGCCGCAGGCTCCTCAACGCGGAAGTTAGATATTCTCCAATCGAGAAGAGCTGCTCGGTGCTCGTATTCGCCATACAGAAGTTACGGCACTACTTGCAGCACCATGA
This sequence comes from Viscum album, assembly GCA_963277665.1. Lineage (NCBI taxonomy): Eukaryota > Viridiplantae > Streptophyta > Magnoliopsida > Santalales > Viscaceae > Viscum > Viscum album. The sequence continues at coordinate 392,082 of CAUJRU010000236.1, forward strand.
GGTACAATTGGTCTCTCGGGTAGACCCGTTGAAATACATCCTGAGCCGGCCTATGTTGACCGGCCGATTGGAACGCTGGGCGGTGATCCTCCAGCAGTTCGACAATAGGTTCGTACCTCAGAAGTACATCAAAGGGTAGGCACTGGCAGACTTCTTCACCACCCACCCCACCTCTGCGGACCAGCCACTAGATTTGGGCTTTCTTGATGAGGCAATCCTCTCAGTCGATCACGCCACCCCAGGCTGGCAGATGCCCTTTGACGGAGCCTCCCGAATCCCTACTGGTAGAAGGCTCAACGCTCCTAGGCTTAATAGGGTGGGACTAGGTATCGTCTTCATCACCCCGGAGCAAGCCGTTCTGCCATATTATTTCTTATTGACAGAAGGTTGCACCAACAATGAGGCAGAATATCATGCCCTCATCACTAGCCTCGAGTTGGCCCTGGAGGATAACGTGGCCCGTCTGTGTGTGAAATGGGACTCTGAGCTAGTCATCAAGTAGGATAACGACGACTATGCTGTCAGAAATCTGGAACTCATGCCATTACTAGAGTGCACCCTCCATCTAATGGATATGTTCCCCTCCTGACCAGATGTCGTTCATGTTCCCCGGTCGCAAAATAGTCGAGCAGATGATTTGGCCAGCCTGGCCGCATCACTCGTGGAGCCCGGACAGGATGACCTAATCATCCATGTGGTGCTCCGGAGAGTCATTGCTCCTGTTAACTCCGCTCCCGATGTCCCATAGGGCGGTCGTGGCCCGCGAGTGAACCATCTCACCACAGGTTCCCCTGCATCAGGACCTCTAGGGGTTCCAAGCGTGGTGATCGAGATAGTTCCTGACTGGAGGACACCTCTGGTTGAATATCTCTAGCACGGCCATCTTTTGTTGGATCAGGTGGAGTGAGAACGAATCTGGCGCCGCGTGCCGCAGTTCACCCTTCAAAGTGGTCCCAGCCGTGAGAAGCTCCTTTACAGGCGTGGGTTTGATGGTGTTCTCCTTCGTTGTCTTCAAGGATTTGAGATCCCACATGTCATGAAGTAATTGCACGCTGGATCCAGTGGCGCCCACCAGGCCGGGTCGAAGTTGTCCCACCAGATTCGGAGGTTGGGATACTTCTGGCACTCCATGATCCACGACTGCGTCGAGTACGCCAAGAGATGTCATACATGCCAAGTTAATGCTAACTTTGTGCAAGGCCACCAGAGCCTCTCCATACTACTAAGTATTCCTGGCCATTTGCAGTCTGGGGTTTGGATGTTGTAGGGCCTTACCCGCCGGCGACAGCCCGTCAGTGTCGGTTCATCTTGACCGCTACAGATTTCTTCTCAAAGTGGGCAGAGGCAGCCCCGCTCAGAGAAGTCAAGGCTGGTTCTATCACCGACTTCATGAGCTCTAATATCATCCAAAGATTTGGAATACCTCATGTGATCCTTACGGATAACGGAACCAACTTCTGAGCGGACGAGCTGAAAAGATTGTACGCCTAGTACAACATTTTCTCTAACCACACCTCCCGCTATCATGCGCCGGCAAATGGACAGATTGAGGCGTTTAACAAAACCGTCTCTAACATTTTACAGAAAATGGTGGTTCAGAACAAGAAAAGTTGGCTGGACAAGCTCCCCAACGCCCTCTGGGATTATAGGACGACGACTCACAATTCCACACAGGTGACTTCGTATTCCCTGGTATATGGAGGTGAGGCCATCCTACCCATCGAGGTTCAGTTGCCCTCATTGCGCACGGCATTCTACGACCAGAAAGCAAATGATAGAGTTGGTGAGATCCATCTAGCAGAGTTGGAAGCGCTGGATGGAAGTAGGCTTCATGCTTTACACAACGTGGAGAGGCATCAGAGCAGGATGGCTCGAGATTTCGATAAGAAGGTTTGCCTCTGCTCTTTCCTGCAAGGTGACATGGTGTTGGCTCTTAGAGCGCCAATGATTCCCGGCAGGAAACCGCCCAAGTTGGAGCCCAAGTGGGAGGGGCCTTTTATTGTCCACAAGGACTATCCCAATGGCGCTTATTCCCTGGTAACCATGGATGATGAGCACATCACTCCTCTTTCCAATGCCAGGTTCCTCAAGAAGTACTTTGCCTAGGCTCTGGGGGTCCAGCATGACCTTAAAATGTATGGTCCAACATGACCTTAAACTGTAGGGTCCAGCATGACCTTAAACTGTATGGTCCAGCATGACCTTAAACTGTGTGGTCCCGCACGACCTTAAAATTCACCTTGGTCTGAGTTCTAAGACATAAAACTAAGATCCATATTTCATCCAACATGATGTTAAACTGTATTTCAAGAACTATGTGTGGCTTGATTCTCATCCTAATGAGATATGTAGGAATGCTCGGACTGGGTCCTGCCCCAGGTGTTACCAAACTCCGCCCTTTCACCTCGGTCCGAGCTTTAAGACCTAAAAATAAGATTCATATTTCGTCCAACATGACGTTAAAATGTATTTCAAGAACAATGTGTGGCTTGATTCTCATCCTAGTGAGATACGTAGGAATGCCCGGACTCGGTCCAGCCCGAGGAGTTACCAAACCCTGCCCTTTCACCCCGGTCCAAGCTCTAAGACCTAAAACTAAGATCCATATTTCGTCCAACATGATGTTAAACTGTATTTCAAGAACTACATATCGCTTGATTCCCATCCTAATGGGTTACATAGGAGCACCCAGACCTTTCATCTTTGGGTCCAGCTTAAGGTCCACTATTATGTCTGTCTCGCCTCCGGGACCTTAACCGCGGGATCATGTAGCGTTGTATGGGATAATGTCCTCATTCACGCAGGCTTGCAATAGCTGCATCATGTGCACCATGTCCTCAGGATTTATCCCTCTCATGTCCAATGGCATTAGAGGACGCTCTCTAGAACTACATATGGCTTGATTCTCATCCTTATGGGATAAGTTGGACTGCCTGAAAACCTAGATGTCAGGTCCAGCCCCATCTATTAGAAGACCCCACGATCTCCCGGTGCCGAGGGTGTTTGCCATTACACCCACTATTTTTCCCGGGGATCCGCTATCTTTTGGCTGCTCTCAGACTGAGCCCTCTGACCCTTTCTAGTGGTCTGCTGATGTGCTCAAGGTACTCTGGTCTAGGACATGGAGTGCCAGATTTGACTTAGGCAAGTTCCATCCACTTGCCAAGCGTTGTGTTCCCCTTCATTCGGGCACCCGTCATCCTTCACACCCGGAGGGACCCCCAAGAACGGCCTGGATACAACGCCCAAGGGCTCTCCTACCGTCATGGGTAAACTCCCCAAGGGTTTCAGACAACAAATTGATATGAATCCCACGTTGCGAACATGGTCAGCGGTTGATGCTCATTTGTTTGTCCCCATGGCTAACACAACAGGATGCTGCATTGCGAACATGGTCAGCAGTAATCTTCAGTCGTCACGCTGGCTTCCATGGGCCCTGAATGTTGGTGGCATTGTTCATGTCATGTTCCGCCCCACTGTGTCTAGGTGGAATCTTGACACTCCTTATACTAACCCTCAGTACACCCTGACACATTAGACATACCGAGTTGCCTAACAGTGTCTCTCGGGGCTCATGCGATCTGAGCACTGGAGTATGTGCTTGGGTATCATCTTTGCGGGTTGTGTGCGGCTTGACCCTCATCCCCATGGGAAATGAAGAGTCACCCTGACATTGCATTTCGGTCCCAGCACAGCTGGGAGCTAGCATCTCCTACCCCACCCTGATTGTTGAACCCTCATAGGCCCCGTTGGCCTGAGGCTCCTCTCTCGGCTGGTCCAAACCTTACGACCTTAAACTGTGTTGTTGGTCCAAACCTTACGACCTTAAACTGTGTTGTTGGTCCAAACCATACGACCTTAAACTGTGTTGTTGGTCCAAACCTTACGACCTTAAACTGTGTTGTTGGTCCAAACCTTACGACCTTAAACTCTGTTGTTGGTCCAAACCTTACGACCTTAAACTATTTTCTTGGTCCAAACCTTATGACCTTAAAATGTGTTGTTGGTCCAAACCTTACGACCTTAAACTGTGTTGTTGGTCCAAACCATATGACCATAAACTGTGTTGTTGGTCCAAACCATATGACCTTAAACTGTGTTGTTTGTCCAAAACATATGACCTTAAACTATGTTGTTGGTCCAAACCATACGACCTTAAACTATGTTGCTCGTCCTGTCACACGACCCTAAACTGTGACATTATCGTCCTAACTGCACGAAGAAAAACGGCATTCCATTTTGGTGACCTCGTTGTAGAGGACATCACCTTGGGTATTGGTCTTGTACCATGCCATCTATCAATGCCTATCATGGCTTGATTCTTATGGCGACACCACGGACTACTGCTCTAGGCCTGCCGCTTCACATAAAAAAACCTACTCACCTTAAATGACAAACAAGATTTATCAAATTCCGCTTCTTTCAGTGCAAGGGCCACGCCCGCACTCCCCTTTTCCATGGCACATGTATCTTCCTATGTCACCTTCCAGAACTACGTATTTCTTGATTCTCATCCTTATGAGATACATACGAGCGCCTAGGACACTTCCCCGTGGGCCTAGCCAACCTACCTTTGTGTTCGGTCCCTTGGCTTGAGCATTTCCTCAGAGAGCACATGGTAAGTAGGGATTAGGTCCTCACTCACGTCGGGTTTTGTAACCACCTTTCCATGTGTCTGTTTCTCCCCCTTTCTGCCCACGGCCCGAGCTCTGAGACCTAAAACTAAGATTCCCATGGTCCGACCTCTAAGACCTAAAACTATGATATTCATGGTCCGAGCCCTCAGACCTAAAACTACGATTCACATGGTCCGAGCTCTAAGATCTAAAACTAAGATCCCTATCTCGTCCCACATGATGTTAAACAGTATCTCGTCCCACATGGCGTTAAACTGTATTTCGTCCCACATGACGTTAAACTATATTTCGTCCAACATGAAGTTAAACTGTGCTTCAAGAACTACGTGTGGATTGATTCTCATCCTAATGGGATACGTAGGACCACCCGGACATTTCGTCCTCGGTCCAGCCCCAGGGATTGCTAAACCCCGTCCCTCCTTGTTGTCGGCCCCTCGGCCTGACTTCAGGACATTTACCCCAAGTAGGTTCGGGATGCCCCATTGTAATAATGGGAAGCGGCAGTTCTCTCACCAAGGAGGTCCTGCCTGTAAATTGGGACTACCCATGATCAGGTCGGTATGTACGCCTAATGCGCCTTCGCCACGGTGGCGCAATATCGAGTGTGTTAGAATCTGTTCGAACAAGCCACCACTACACCTCCCACGCTTTGCATTACCATTTATTCAGATCCTCATTTCCTTTCATGTTTGACGGGACCCCTTAACAGTATGGATGCTCGACCTATGGTCCACCTACTGTCCTGGGGGAATGTTCCGGAGGACTGATCACGTTTGACGGGACCCCCTAACAGTATGGATGCTCGACCTATAGTCTGCCTACTATCCTGGGCCAACATTCCGGAGGATTAGTCATGTTTGACGGGACCCCCTAACAGTTTGGATGACATACCTATGGTCCGCCAATTGTCCTGGGCCAACATTTCGGAAGACTGACCAACAATATTTGAGTTAGGCCTCGTGTTGCGAACATGGTCAGCGGTCATCCCTCATTTATTGTCCCCGTTCCAGGACAACGTGATATGGATGATGTGTTTCCACCACGGTTGACAGTTATCCTCCATTGATGGGCCCTGTTGGGTTCCGAATTTGGGCAGCGTGATGCATCCTCTCTCCCTATCCCCCTGTGTTCGGATGGATTTCAATGCCCCTGGCATTTCCCCACTTGTGTGTTAGATCACATTGAGAGGTCGACACATCAATCGGCCCGGGGGTCTCCTCAGAAGTCCGGGCCCGATTTTGGATGCCTGAAGCTTGGTCAATGACCCACAGTTGAACGGAATGATGGTACGAGCATCTCTTGCTTCTCGCGTTGGGCATGTCCCACAGGAGCCTAGGGTTGAGTTGTTATTCGTTTCGAAACTATGATTGAGCGCATTAAACCAAGGGAACAAAAGAGTGGATTTGGCTATATATTGGATTGAGACGATGAGCAGTATAAGAAAAAAAGTTCATGAGATGGAAAAGCAAATCCCTTAGGGATCAACATGCTGAGGTGAGCTTTCCAGCGCTGCTACCCTCTGGCCAGTAGCCTCCAGATCCACTTTTCACTCTTTGAAGACTCTCTCCTCATTGGCCACTACAGGGCATAGCTCACCAGCCCTAACATGTGCCTACACCCGCTCTCTTCGAAGCACGTTCATCTGGTGACTCGCCTCCACCAGTTGTTCATGTGTATCAGCCAGCTGGACTGTCAGTAGTTCCACGAGCTCAGAGCATGTTGCGATGAAGGCGTCATTTTCTACCGCCTGCCCTTCAAGGTGTCGCACTTCCTGCTCTTCCCTCAGCAGCGCTTCAGCACTCACCTATCATTCATGGCACTGGAAATGTCGGTGCGCCGGATGCTCTCGCGTATATTCTCAGCCATGTAATCACGGACCATCAGATGGAGAGGCTGAGCATCAGCTCCTCCGGCACATAGGAAGCACAACCAGGTCTGAATTGATCCCATCTGCCTCATCCAATCGAACTGGGGCTGCCTGATAAAGCTCTAGATACACTTACACCCCTTGGTTCATGCCATTCGTCTCTCTTCGGCCACCTCTGAGTCGGAGTCGTCTATCTCCTCGGGGTCAGTGGGTCGGTACATGGGGAAGGCCGCCAGCAGATCGGCAGCAGGATCCACCCTAGGGATGTCTTCGTGAGGCATAGAACCCACGACATCCGGGCAACCTTCTCTCTCCCCAGTAGCAATGATACCTCCACCAACTTTCGGCCTCGTCTCAGGAATAGCGCCGCTGATGTCCGCCTCCACCTGTTCATCAATTGTCGAAGCTGACTCAGTGCAAAGAGCATGTTCCAAACAAGGTGGTATGTCCGCCGCTGGTCCACTCACGGATGGCCTGGGCTCCACAGCCTGACATGCGTCCAGTGTTGAGATCACTACACAAGGCATAAACTGGTTAGATGGGATCCTTTACCACCAAGCACCAGTGGTGAAGCGTGAGACTTATAGGAATCTAGAACGCCGGTCCCCAGTGTTTCGGCCGCCGCAGGAGCTGCCATGATGGGAGACCTCTCTGTGCATGTTAGTTCAATTATGGGTGTCGGATCCCCATCATGTCTCGCCAGTTCCGCTCCTCCCTCCTCTGGTGGGGATGCCCGTCCAACGCTCAACTGCTCCTGAGTAGGATGGGGAAGTGAGTCAAAAGATGGAAATGAGAATGGATGAATAAGGAGAATGAATGAAGATAGAGACCAACCTCGAGAATCTCAGTTAGGTCGAGATCAGAGTTGGCAATCTCACCGCTCTCTCAGAGACTCCCTTGGTTGGTCACCCCATGCGTCACTTCACCTTCAAGATCTTCTTCTTCGTCTTCTCCCTCACCTTCGTCCCCTCCGGTTTCCTCCTCCCCCTCCGGCTCCTCATCAGTGTCGCCTTCTCCCGACGACATCGCTTCCGGATCATGCTCCCGGCTGAGCATCACTTTGAAGAGGAAAGTTGGCTCCACATGCCGCCCCCTCTGGAGTGCATATGCATCCATGGCCATCAGATAAGCATGCCGCCGATGGAAATTTACTTGGTCGGCAATCCGAACGAGCCCAACCTCTGGCAGTTGGATCTCGTTCTGCATTATATTATTCCAGATGGCTTCGACGCTCAGCAATTATTGAAGGGTCATCCAGGCTGACCACATTGGCGGGAGGATGGCTTCGTGAGATGGTTCGAGCTGATACCTTATCTGCTTCCAGGGAAGTTCCCTGGCCACCTCATGTGACCCCCCTACGGGTAACGAGGACGTGGGGGCACCATGTGATGTACCCGCTGACGAAGTCCCGGCCTGCGCAGGCCTTGCTGCCTGATGCACCCTTGGTTCCCCCTTCCAACGGCACCGTGCCTTCTTTTCCGTCGCCCAATTTCCGCACGAGTGACCTCAAGTTGTCGGACGCACTTGCGTAATATCCCCTCAGGGTACGCAATGGTCCAGTGTTCGGCATATTCAGTTTCTAGGCCAACGTCGACCCCGACAGGATTAAGAGTGACAACGTCACCAGAGCTGAAGGTGGTAAACATCCACCACATCTGGTGCATGACGCATGGATTCTTCTCATGCCAGACAGCCGTGAAAACCATCTTTGGAATTTTCTGGAGGCACCCGAACTGCCTAGCGAATCAGGATGGAACGTACGGCTCGCAGGTCACCGTCCCATCGATCTGAGCCATGAGCACCCCTCCCCGAATGCTCTGGATGTATTCCTGTTGTTCCAGAGATCCTTGACTGTTGTCCACCAGCTGGCCGACCGGGGTAGGGAATGGGATGAAGTTTAAGTTGGCATGGTTGCCGATGCGGATCCTCATGCCCTCCTCGTTGAGTGTCATCAGCGCCACCCCTGCTATATTTAGCAAGGACGGTCGCAAACAGTTGCCCAGAGGATAGACAGTGTTTGGGAAAGTATACCCGCCATGATGCACCGCCACCCAGCCATGGAAGATCTGGAAGGGACCACACACTCTCCTAGGTGACCCCCCCTCACGAGATGCGCCTCAGAATGGTATACATCTTGGCCAGTACGGGGACACCCAGGTTGAATCGTTTGTTGGCGTCCATGGGGACCACCATCAACAATGTTGTTGGATGGATTCCCATCCTCGCGTACCGCACCGACAGGATCCACCCGCTCAGGAAGGTGGCAAGGAACCCGGCATACCGGACGTTCGGGTCCCAGGATTCAATCACGCGATAGCCCCATGATTGGTATTACCCCGCCTTCAGGGTCCTCCAGTATGACCCATCCCTGCTCCTCTGAGTCGCGGTTGGGCAACGTTTGCCCCGTCCCGGCATCTTGATGGCCGGATCCTTCTCATGGAACAGTCTGAACCAGCCCTTGAAGGTAATGTCCTTCAAGAAGTCCTTGACCCCCAGCCTCTCTATGGCCAGCTCCAACAGGTGCCACGTCAGCATAGGCGTCCGCGTCCTGTCTCCCCAGGTGTTCTTTGGAGGAACGAACTCGTCGTATTGATAACACTCCAGTGGGATACCGCCGATGCAGTGAACGTCCCAGAGACTGATGCCGACCTCCCCATGATGAAGGTGTAATTTTTTGCTGTCAGGAGACCACCAGGTGAAGAGCTCCGGTCCAAGTTCAGGTTGACGGTGGAAATGGAACTGGGATGTCCATACCGCCTCGAACAGGCCAATGTACCACAGTTCGTCCCCGAACTGGTCACAGGTATGGCAGACCTAGAATGCCCAGGCCCTTTCGCTGGTGAAGTTGCCCCCGGACCGCAGGTCCCAATCTTTCTGCCATCCCTTCGTGTCATCCGTGATATTCTGACGGAACGTGCTCGTGTAGAGGGATAGAGAATCCTCTGCCACAGGCTCGTCCCCATAATGGTCCTAGTCCTCAGGTTCAGGACATATACATCCATATGTCTATTTTCCCTGGCAGGATGACCATTGTTTGTGATGTTGTAGCGAGGAAGATCGTCCACCCGAGTCACCCAAGACAGCGGCGTGTCCACCTCGAAGCCTGGTAGTGGCACCTCCTCCAGGATGCCAAAGTTCTAGAGAGGAAGGTTGTCAGACAGGGGATACGTCTTCTGAGCCGGAGTCAACAGATTGAACAAGGTCAGATTGTTGGACACAATCACATTGGCGCCATAAACCTCCTTGTTCGCCGCCATTTCTCTCCTACGAGCAGCAGATTCCCTATCAACGACTCGGTTTGTAGCCATCTCAAATTTTTCGGGAATTGGGCGAAATCAGGATGCAGTGTGCGGAATCAAGGAGTTCTGTGTGAAATATGAAGGAGTAGCGCAAAATCATGGAGTTTGGCACGCAATCGTCATGCGAAGCACGGAAGATCCCGGTCTGGCGTGGAATCACGGCCAAATTTCGAAAAGAATTCTGCGCTGCCAGAGCGTTTTTACGTGCAGCCGCGGAAGCGTTTTTCGCGCATGAGAGAGAATAGTTTATCACGCGGAAAAAGTGGATGTATGGAATTGGGACCCATCGCCCCTTTTTATAGGCGAGGCCATAGTTCCACACTGCGCGGAATGTGGATTCTGCGCGAGTCCGACATTTTACGCGCCCCTTCGAAATTTTGCGTGCAGCTTGACCAGGGGGATGAGCATTTCGATGTTTCAGAATTTCCCTTGGAATCTGATCGTTACGACCTCTCGCCTATCCAATTCCAAGGGGGGGCATCTGTTGATGCCGAAAAAAGACCTTAACTCCCGGAGGAAGTTTTGAAATGACGAAGCGAAGAAATATTTGGAATCAGAGGCCCGAACCGGAGGCCCGGGAAGTGGTGCACGAAATAAAGGAGGATCCACGCGAAAAAATGTTCTGCGCATGAAGTACTCCCAGGATTTGCAGAATTGCGCCGGCGTGGCACACAGTAAATGCGCGCCCCGGTTCTCCGCCGCGATATTTTTGTGCCCCAGCTATTCCCGGCACGGAAACTTTCGCGCGCTGCCTGTATTCCGCACCCGAGGTCCCCTATAAATATAAGCTGACCCCGAACAGTTTGGGGAATGAGGAATCCGAAGCAACTCTCATGCGCGCAATTCGGCTCCCCTAAGCGAATGATGACATCCAGGTAATCCCTCATTTCGCTCCACCTTGACCCGGAGTTTTCCATTTGCGCGCAACTCCACCGGCGTCAGTGAATTTTCCCCTTCTCCTAGATTCCAGCCTTGTGCGCAATTCACATCATGTGTGCGCAATACCCTGCCTTTCACACAAAACCATGTGCGTAATTACCTCTTCGCGTGCAATTATGTTACATCAATTGTGTGACATCTCGGTGTTTTGCGCACCGATCATCCCTTTTGCACGCAATTCCCGGGACCTCTCACCTTGACGCCCCTTGGCTTCCCCTTGCACCGGCACCTGATGTCACCCCTGTCGGGCATGCGCGCCATGCGTTGTTTTCCCGCACGGCCTTCCAGGCTCCTGCGAAGTAACCTTAAGGACCCTTGGGCCATGTTTCCTGTTGTGTTTCTTTGACTTATGTTTCTCCGCATAGGCACGCTAACTATTATTGCTTCATCGCATAGCCACGCTAACATGGACCCCCCGGTGGTTTGCCCTGCGACCCCCCTTCATTATGGCCTTGCCGATGCCTTCCCTTCCACAAGGGGTAGTGGGAGTTGGGCATGTAAGCCCTAGGGGTGTGGAGAAAACCCACCCCTTCCAAGCTGCAGGACGTTAAACTACTAAGCACATCGTCTTTAACAGAAGATGTTAAACTGTGGTCCCACCCCGTGCTTCGCACGCAGGGTGCCCCCAGCTCAGACATTTTTTACTCCACTCGTCTCCATGGGAATTGACTATTCCTCACATGTAATGAGATCCTCCTTGTCAGAGAGGCATTTTTCCGTGGGGGAAGGTCTCCCTCAGAGTGTAAGCCCCTACCCTTTCTTGCGGACGACTGCACCTGTGCATCTCCATACTTCCGCCTGCCAAGGCCGGTGGAGTCTTTTTTCCCACTGCGCTTTGTCGCACCACGGGCCTCCACCATGGAGTAAGCCCCGACACCAAGGGCTGCTAACCATGCGTAAGCCCCTGTTTCCTCTTTGGGCGGCTCAACGCGTAAGCCCCATTACACTTCTCACAGACGCACCCTTTGCGACGTGATCGTCTGGTCCCTGGTGCCTCTTGTTTCCCACACCGACCATGACTCACATGGGCTTAGAGTGCGCATCGACCATGGAATCCCATTTGGGCCGCCCCAGAGCGTAAGCCCCATCCTAGCGAACTACATGGACTTTGATCCATGATAATGCACATTACGTAGGAAGCCTCCACGAGGTTCAATCCCACCACTCGGTTGTTCCGACCTCTTTACGTCGGTTCACTACCCCCCATGGGCCACCTCGGAGCGTAAGCCCTGTACCCACCATGGGCCACCTCGGAGCGTAAGCCCCATTCCCACCATGGGCCGCCTCGGAGCGTAAGCCCCACACACACCATGGGCCACCTCAGAGCGTAATCCCCACATACCATCATCCTACATGACGTTAAACTATATGCCCTCGTCCCGCATGACGTTAAACTATATTCCACCTCTTGTGCTGCCCTAGAGCGTAAGCCCCATGTCTCACTCCACCATCCATCTGGAACCTTACCTGGGCCGCCACATCCCAGGGGGATAATGCCACCCCATTCCACTCCGTAGCATCCGGGAAGCCACCCATGTGCTGGCCCCATCATCGGTGTTCCCCCCAGGGGCCCTTCAATCAGATCCATCTACGCAAGACGTTAAACTCGCGGCATACCCCGTGTCAAACATGGGAAGCTGAGGAAAACCTCACATAGTACACATTCCCCGCGTGCGATGTGGGATGCCTCGGGCTTCCACGCCCTCGAGAAGCCCTGTGATGAGGGACCAAACACAGACATGCCGACGACGCCCTAACGTGACCATTCTCCTCACCGAAGGATGCTGCCCCGACGAGACCCCTTGGAGCGTCTTGACAGAATCAGCGTAATTAACCAGCGTCCATGTAGATATGGCACTGGGAATGAGGTTCACGAACCCATCTTAAATCAATGAGGTAGACCCGGACTAGGTGATGAGCTCCGAGGAGGAATCCACGGAAGGATGAACCGGCATCCCATCATCCTAGTTTCGATCAAGGAGCAAACGTCCCTGAACAAGGAACAGATGTCGCCCGCCTTTGGAAAGCGGGAATGTGGGGTAACAAGCAGCGTGTCCTCCCCCGCGGACGGACGTGCGCGCCCCAGAAAAAGCGTCAGAAATAGTATGGTCATAGGGAAAATTATTCAACGTGATCACCAACGCCGCTGACGGTTCATCAAACGGACATCCGGTCTGAAAGCTATCATCTTTTCCTTTCCAAGGCCCCGGTTGGATTTCGGGTTCAATCCAAACCAGCCATTATCAAAATATATACAAAACATAGGCGAATCATGCCAAAAGTTTTGTCTCATCAAGAGGAATCCAATAGAGTTGACGGAATTTCAATCGGACGTCTAGAGCTCATGTTATAAGCATTTCTGCTCCGAGGGCCCGATTGGATTCCTTTACGTACCAACCCGGCCAAACCCAATGTACTCTAAAACCTTGAGTGTAGTAAACCTAAACGATCGTCTCGATCCAAGGATCTCATCTCCGCTGACGGTGCATCGATCGGAGGTCTGCAACCCATGTTATGAGAAAAGGACCTTAACAGTCTGGTATTAGGGGGTTCGGGCCCGGTCCGAGCCGGCCCAGTACCCCCAGGGTCAGACCGAGCAGGGTCGACCCAACCCGGGTCCGAGTCCAGCCCGCTTGGGCACGGCCCAGCCTAACGCGCTGGAGCGCTGGCGCCATCCAGGGGCTCGGCCGTTTCTGCAGAGCAAAGGGACGCGGGGGCGCTCCCCACCATTTTTTGAAGACGCGGCCCCACGTGGGGGCCTCTTTCTTGTCCAGCAGGGGGTCGTAACCACCGAATCTCCCCCCAGACCGGCCGGCCCGCTCGGGCAGGCCAGCTTCTGCCGCAACGGGACCAGCGACGGCCGGTCCCCCCTACTCCAATGCCGACGTCCCGGAATCGGCCGCCAGTCTCCCCGCTCCACCGCAGCCCGGAACCGGCCGCGACCTTGGTCCATCCGGCGCGGTGCGACGGCGCCGCGCCCCTCCGTCGTGGCCCCCGTTCTGGCCGCGGTACATTTTAGGTTCTCTAGCGCGGTGCGACGGCGCCGCGTCTTTGGTTCTTCTTCAACGGTGTGACGCGACGGCGCTGTACTTCTTTCCATTTCCTTAATAATTTCTACATGGTGCTTCGTCACCGCGTTGCTTTGTTCGTGATACATCATTATAAAACAACCAAAAGGGGGAGTAGAGTCGGCCGTGTTGGTGCAGTCCGACCTCCTCCCATTATTGTGATAACATGTGTCCCCAAATAGACGATAAACCAACGATGATGTAATCAGGAACAAATGAAATAATAATTAAACCCCTACCGTGACTAATCGTTGAGTGAGGGTTCAACGCAGAAAAAGGCGTCATGGAGGGAGGATCATCGGATTGCAGAAGAAACATCGTGGATAAAGCGGTACATTTTTTCGTGTAGTCGATCTCTGAGGGTTTGGCATTCTTCGTCTGAAGTCGGTGTTTTCATTGCGTTTCCGCGTTCTCCGCGTTCTTCATCGAAGAATAAGGCTTTTCTCCAAATCACTTCCCCATAACAAGTTCCAACAGAAATAAAATAAGAGAAGACTTATTTTATTAGCTCACAAGATGATTTTTGAATTTCAAAAAGAAACAATAAATTCAAAGAATTAATTGTAACGATTTAACAGCCCAAATTAATGAAGCGTTTCTTAACCAGAATAAATGCTTGAGTTGTGTTAATTTAAGGGGGGGGGGTGAAAATGAGTTACTTAAAAAGAATAGAAACTGTAGGGATCGTGTGGCCCAAAACTCACAAATATCCTACCAAGTGGGTGGAATATTATGGGTTCCACTTCCATCACTTAGCTTAGGTTAAACAAGTTGAAGTAAAATAAAAATGGGGCGTCCAAATTTTTTTTTCTTCCTTTACTTAACGACAAAATTAAAAACCACATACGAGTAAACGCAACCTCGGAAAAGGTGTTTCTAAGCAATTACTAGCGTTGAGATTCCATCGGTGCCCTCAGAATTCTATTCCGAGCACCGGTTCAAAAGTTAGAAAAAACCCCGCTCATTCGTTCACTGAACGTACCTGAGAAAATCTTCAGAAAATGATTCTGGGCGCACCAGGCGTCAGAATCTAGTGCCGTCATAAACTGTGTTCTTGTAAAATTCAATGAAAATTAAGAAAAAAAATTCCCTTGAATTTTACGGGTCATTACATTACTCCCACCTCAGGGCTTTTCATCCTCGTAATGCTTTAAAACAAACTGGGGTTACAAAAGCAGTACTGAGCACGCATCTGAGCCTTCCCCTCTCATGTGCTCATCTGGAGGTTCCCGTACTGCCATCTGATGTGCACTAGAGGAATTGACCATCCATGTAGGACCTGATCCTGTCAATCCTCGATCTCCACTGGGACCTCTGCAAAAGTCTCCCCATCATCAATGTCCAGCTCCCCATGGTCAATGATATGCATCGGGTCGTGCACGTATCTCCTCAACTGAGGTACGTGAACGACGTCGTGCACCCGGTGCAACTGAGGTGTTAGATCCAGGTGATAAGCCTCCTCTCCAATCCTGATGAGGACCTGGAAGGGTTCGATTAAGCACAGAGATAAATTTCCACCTTGTCCAAATCTCTATAACTCACGCTGAGGTGAGACCCGCAAGAAGATGTTGTCACCATCCTCGAACTCCAGTGGTCTCCGCCAACTGTCAGCATAAGACTTCTTCTGGCTCTGAGCTATCCTCATCCGACCTTGGATGACTTGGATCTTTCTGGTCCTACAAGAGGAGCTGAGATTTCTTCATTTCCAATAAGATAAATCCAGTCACATCCCCTGGATGAACCACGTTCTTCACCTAAAACAGTCAATCCCAAAATGGATGATACTAACCCATACCAGGGATGACGTCTTAAGGCCTCGATGCTACTACCAAGAGATTCAACCTTTACTCTCGCCTCCAAGGGTTGAGTTACACTGTCGGCATCTGTGTGTTCTCACTGGGTCTCCTCTAGAAGGTATCTCAATGTGAGGGTCAAATCAATGGTTTTTAAACTAGAACCTATTAGTAACAACAGAAAGAGAGGAAATGAAGGTAAATACCACAAGAAAGGTGTCTTGTATTACTGCACCTCAAAGTACAAAGACACATAGCATCTACAAAAAAACATCAACAAAGCTAGAAGTAGCATAAACAAAAGCCTCCAGGTCTGAAACTGGTCCCGCTCATGTCCATATGATCCCAGAGCTCCATGATCGTAGGCCTAATCTACCTGAAGCTAATCTCTACCAGGTCCACTAGTTCCCAGCGGTCGGGGTGGACCTCCTGGTGGTGGTGGTGGGAACACCTCGAAGCGTCGTCCACCTCCAGCTGCACGACCAGCTCCACTGACACAGTCTCCTGCTCCATGCGGTCCTCCTCAATCGAACCTATGCCTCTACCTGGGAGGTCCTTTGTTCATCTGCTGGTCATCCGTATGGCGGGTCGGACATTCACGATCCATGTGACCAACCCCGCCGCAGGAGTAACATTGTCCTCTCAAGGTAAGTCGTTGTCCACCCCGGGTGCCTTGTAAAAATCATCATGTGTCATGCGGTCGACCACCTATAGGTCTAGTCCTCTTAGACCCCTGTGTCATCTATCTACTGCCCACTGAAGAAGACTCTGCCACATGCCAGCTAGTGGTGGGTCATGCTTCTTGAGACTACTCAGCAAGGGAACTCTCCACCAAGAGGGCTCGCTCCAACACCCCTGTCTGTGTCGGAATGCTGTGAGAAACAAATAAATCACTGATCTCTCTCCTGAGCCCCTACTCGAAGGTTCGGCCCCTAAAGAATGGGTATCATACCATGTCCGTCGAATAACGCGAGATATTGGTAAACCTCACCACGTACTGGTCTACTGTCATGCTGCCATACCACAGCTATAGTAGCTCCTGGATGTGCACCGCACAGAGGGTGGTAGGGACGAACTCTGAGCGGAAAAGGCTCTCAATGTCCGTCCAAAAGAGAGATGCCTCATCGTGCACCTAGACCATCATGCTCCACCATCTTTCTGCTGCCGCGTGTAGGAGGCTCGCTACGAGGAGCATCATAATGTCATCTGGTGTCCCTACCAAATGAAAAACTCGTACAATTGGCTCCAGCCAATCCTCGGCTGCCTGAGGGTCCGTCTCCCCACGGAACCTGGGTGATTGCTGATGTTGAAACTCGTGTAGTGAACTAAGGCAATGTGCACGGTCAGCGGCTGCAGATGGTAGCATCGTCGCTCGGTGGGCATTCGTTCCAAACAACGCTCGGAACCCTAGCTCGAAGCCGTCGTGGGGACATCCTAAAAAGAAACAGATGTTCCACCGTTAAACAATATACGAGGTGAGCTGACAAATATTAATCACAAAGAAAACATGAAACACACATGAAATAAATTTTTTCGTGCATTATGTCGTAAATCAAGAACCAGGGTCCTTGTGTACGGATACGTCGTCCGCCGCACCAACACTGTACTCCCTGGAATGATAGCCACACTCAATACTCTTAATACTAATGCTTCACATGGAAAAATATCAGAGTCCTGAGTTCTGTGGTAGAACCGAACTCCTTTGATTCCAATTTTCCATGACCCGTCCTCGGGGCCCGTGCCCTGACTACCCCAAGCCCGCCTTCCATAGGCCAAGGGCTGGCGAAAAGCACCAAGGTGTAATTCCTATTAAGAAGGGAAGGAATTTACTTTGTAATGTAAACAAACCCCATAGAGAAAGAAAGAAGAAGTAAACACTAAGTAAAAACTAGGTACAACAGTATGTGTGGAAAAGTAAGTGGGCCAGAATACAAACTCAAACTGAAAGTAAAGTACAACTGGAAATGGAAAAAAACAACTGAAAATTAAAGCCAAAGCCTTGAGCCATCCACTGGAAGTCCCACCTGAAGGGTGGGGACAGATAGCCCCCATATCTCCTCGGGTCCAGCCGTCTACTCCAAGTACGTCCCGCCCAGTGGTCCACCTCCAGGTACCATCCTACTTCGCAAGCCTCAACAACGATCAGCGTTTTCCATCGTCTGAAACCAACACAACGTAGTGCGGGCATAGCCCGTGCATGGGTGAGTATAAAATACTCAGTAGGTACCCTAATACTCTCGAAGGTCTCCTACAATTCTTAAAGGATAATCCACAAAGGAATGATATAATCATGAAGTAACATCTTACTCTACTTAGGTATATGCCCATATATATACCTAAGTCACCAATTCTCGTTCAGCTCCAACATCCGAGCTCATGTACAACCCAGTCCACACAGGAAAACACAACCAAAACCACATAAGAAGGAATAACGTAATCTACACAGGATATCAAGTCAAACTCATCGAAGATAAGGATTGACAATCGAGACTCATCTCACACATGTATACTTCTTCATGATGTCAAAACCACGACTACTGGAGAACTCCTCCTCTGTCGAGTACAGTGGGCCTACTACTACAACCAATCTCATCCCTCCATGGTTCTCCCACTACAACCAAGCACTCCCCCCTCATAGGCTACAGAGGTACTCCTTCCGTTGAGTACCGCGGGTCTACCGCTACAACCAAGCGCTCCTCCCCCGTGGGTCTGCCGCTACCACCAAGCGCTCCCCCCTCATAGCCTCCAGTGGTACTCCTTCTATTGAGTACCACAGGTCTTCCGCTACTACCATGCGCTCCTCCGCTGTGGGTCTGCCTCTACAACCATGCGCTCCCCCGCATAGCCTCTAGAGGTACTCTTTATGTTGTGTACTGCGGGTCTGCCGCTATTACCAAGCTCTCCTCTGCCGTGGGTCTACCGCTACAACCAAGTGCTCCCCACTGGGCTATTCGAAATATACTTAGTCGATAGATCAACAAAATAGTCATGTCTCAGCCAGCTACTAGGTCTCTGCACTCAGCTAGATCATCACCATGAGGGTTCGCTCCCCAAGCTACCGATCGATACTCCAGGTATCACGAAGATCCATGAAGAAGTATCTCAACGGACCGCCTCGTCTTAGGGGTCTCAATGCAAATGACGGCACGTCAGTCGGACGTCCGGTCTGTGTGTTACTCATGTTTTCGTCCTAGGGGCCTGGTTGGCTTCGTGTGGGAACCAACCCGGCCATATCTGAACTATACCCCGAACTCTCATAGGGTATTCTCATAGGGGCCATTTATCAACGTGATCACCAACGCCGCTGATGGTTTTTCAAACGGACGTTCGGTCTGATAGCTATCTGCTTTTCTGATCTAGGGGCCCGGTTGGATTTCGGGTTCAATCCAACCTGGCCATTATCCAAATGCATCCAAAACTCAGGAAAAGCATTCCAAAAGTTTCGCCTCATCAAGAGGAATCCAATAAACTTGACGACATTTCAATCGAACGTCCATAGCTCATGTTATAAGTGTTTCCGCTCCAAGGTCCCGGTTGGTTTCGTGTACGAACCAACCAGGCCACACCCAAAGTACTCCTAAACCTTGAGTGTAGTATACCGAAATGACCGTCTTGATCCAAAGATTGCATCACCTTTGACGGTGCATGGATCAAAGGTCTGCAGCCCATGTTACAGGCAAATGACCGTAACAGACTCGTATTAGGGGGTTCGGGCCCGGTCCGATCCAGCCATGTACCCCCAGTGTCAGCCCGAACAGGGTCGACCCGACTCGGGTCCGGGGCCGGCCTGCTTGGACGTGGCCCGGCCCTGCTGGCGCTGCCCGGTCTGGCCTGGGCGCGGCCCGACCTGGCAGCCCGGTCTGGTGGACCGGCTAGCGCAGCCGGCTCGACGGGCTGGCGTGCTGGCACCAGCCAGTGGCTCGACCGTTTCAACCGAGCGAAGGGACACGGGGGCTCTGCCACCCTGTCTTTTGAAGACCCAGCTGCACATGGGGGGAACTTTGCTGGACAGTAGGGGGTTGTAACCCCCGACTCTCTCCCTGACCGGCCAGCACACTCCGGCCGACCGACTTCTGCCGCCACGGGACAGGCGACGGCCGGTCCCCCCCTGCTCCAACGCTGGCCGCCCGGAACCGGCTGTCGGTCTCCCTACTGCACCGCGGCCCGGAATCGGCCGCGACCTTGGTCTGTTCGGCTCAGCGCAATGACACCGCGCCCCTCCATCGCGGCCCCCGCTCCGGCCGTGGTAATTTTGTGGTTCTCTGGCGTGGCGCAACGGCGCCGCGTCTTTGGTTCTTCTTCAACGACGCGGCGCGATGACGCTGTGCTTCTTCCCCTTTCCTCAATAATTTATTCATGGTGCTTCTACATCGGGTTGCTTAGTACGTTCCACATCAATATCTAACAACCAAAAGGGTAGGAGATTCGTTCGTGTTTGTGCGGTCTGACCTCCTCCCGTTATTGTGATAACAGGTGACCCCAAATAGATGATAAAACAACAATGAAGTAATCACAAACAATCGATATAATAATTAAACCCCTACCTTGATGAATCATTGAGCGAGGGTTCAGCGTGGAAAATGGCATCGTGGATGGAGGATCGTCGGGTCTCTGATGAAACGTCACGGATGAAGCGGTACACATCGTCGCGTAGTGAATCTATGAGGGTTTGGCATTCTTTGTCGGAGGTCGGCGCGTTCTTCATGTGGTCCGCCTTCTTCGTATTCTTCATCAAAGAAGAAGTCTTTTCTCCAAATCCTTTCCACACAACAACATCCAATAGAAATAAAATAAGAGTTGTCTTATTTTATTAACGCACAAGCTGACATTTGAATTTCAAAAAGAAACAATCAATTCAATGAATTAATTGTAATGATTTAACCGCCCAAATTAATGTAGCTTTTCTTAACCAAAATAAACTCTTGAGTTGACTTCATTAAAAAAGGGGGGTGCGGGTGCGTTATTTAAAAAGAAAAGAAATGGTGGGGCTCGCGTGGGCCCCACCTCACAAATATACTACCATGTGGGTAAGATATTGGGGGTCCCACTTCTAACACATAGCTTAGGTTAAACAACTTGAAGTAAAATAAAAATTGTGCATCCAATTTTTATTTTATTCCTTTACCTAACCCCAAAATTAGAAACTACACTTGAGCAAACACAACCTTGGAAAAAGTGTTTTTAAGCAATTACCAGCGCTGCGATTCCATCGGTGCCCTCAGAATTTGATTCCAAGAAGTGGTTCAAAAGATAGAAAAAAACTTGCTCGTTCTTTCACTGAATGTACCCAAGATAATCTTCAGAAAAAGAATCCAGGCACACTGGGACTCAGAATCAGGTGCCATCAGAAACTGCCTTCTTGTAAAATTCCAAAAAAAATTATGAAAAAAATTTCCCTTGAATTTTATGGGTCATTACATTTATAGTTATTATTATAACTACTATAATTATTGATACAAGGAGATAAATTACAGACAATGAAAGATCTCAAATCACTCCAATGGGAGGAAAAATTATAAACAACCATATGAGGCTCTATTACAGAAATAGATTCCATCATTTTTATGAATAGGAGTATGATATCACAATTATAATTAATAAAATTGGGATATAATTCCTTGTGTATCAACTAAAAAAGTCATATCATTGAAGGAGAAGAAAAAAAATAGTCATCCATCTTGGTGTTGATTACATTCCAATAAATATACAACAAAAATAACTCAATCACCTAGAGTGGGTGCTCATCCCACAGACTAGTAATATAAATTTACTAATGAATGTGTTGTGTTTTGTTAATGGAATTTTCATATTTTAAACTGAAATAGCATTTAATATCAATGGATGTTGAATAAAATTGATCGATTTAGATGATCAAAAAAAATACTAATGATATTTTTTTGACAAAATATATTTTATACTTTATACATAATGTCACCTTTATTCGTGTAGTTTATTCAATAAATGGAATAACCCTACACTATTTAATACATGGATGGATTTCCAATGGAAATATATATTAGGTATATTTCAATGTGAACCAATCTTGTATTCTAATAGTAATTTAATTGAATAAACTGTTGCTTCTATGGATAAAAAACACAAATAATATATAAATATTCAATACAAATAGTTTGATGATAATGATATTTAAAATATAAAAATAAATTGTTATAATACATAAGATTATTCTATAGGATTAAAATTTTAACAAAATTCATACATACTATATAATAAGATAACCTCAAACCATGTTGATATAAATATCATTGATGAGGGTGGTCCCATTAAGGTTATTGGAAAATATATTGAGATTTACTTCCTAAAATACATTATTCATTATAGTAAAGTGGGTTGTATAATTTTTTTGATGGCTAAGAATGAGGTGATTCAAATCATTAGGTTATTTTGGTTGAGATATGATAAAAAACTTGAAGTTAAATCAACGTTCATTGATCTGATAATGGTACCTTGTACACCTCAAATGTCGTTGGAAAATAATAGTATAAAATATATTGTTTCAACTCTAAGAACACAATAATAGTTTCTAAAATAGATTAATTTAATGGTAAACACCATGGAAAAAACTCTAGTAGAAAAATATTGTAAACACTTTCCACTATTAGAAATAATATATGAAAGTTGTTTTTTCTACATGGTTTTGATATTTTCAATATCTTGAAGGGAATATGAACATATCTGAGATAGTTAAACCATGGAAAAAATGTTTACAAACAATACGGTTTTCGGAAGTGGGTGTTACATATAAATAAAGGAAGATACGTAATGGAAAATATGGAGATGGTGTGAATGAGGGGATTTTTCGAGGATACTCCCTTAAGATAAATTATATACATTTCATAAAATGATTGAAAAATATTGATAGAATTTGGTGAAAATGATTATAAAAGAAAATATGTAAACATATATGAAGACTAATATTTTAGTGTGGTCAATGAGGATAAAAACTAATGGATACAAAATATACTAGAGCATACAATCCTCCATGTGATGATGATTTATAAAACGAATAATTAAATGAAAAAATATAGAAATTAGTCGACTATGGAATTAAAAAATAATAAAATTAGTTTAGTTTGATGCATAAAATATAATCTTTGATATAACTAATTTGACACAAATTAGTCAATTATATCATTTGAGCACACTACTCTATAATCCATGGCAGCAGATTCCACATTTCAAGATGCAGTGGAATATGATTCATGGTTCAAGAAAATTATTAAATTGTTTCTTTAAATTTATTAAAACAAGTTTGGATGTTAGGGATAAGCTAATGTTTTATTAAGTTTTTGAAACAATATAGGATTTATTAAATAAACATAATGATAATGGATGGGTTAATCAAACCAATTCATGATTTTTTAAAGGACTTTATACAAGAGAAATTTGTTTAATGTGGTGGAAATTTTCACTCTATTAGAAAGTATAAATTTAATCCTATAGATCATTAAAAAAAATTTCCATGGTGTTAAAAAATATAATAAATGGATTTCAATATAGTACAATAAAATTTAAATGTCGAATAAAAATAATTCATTAATAAAATATAGGGGTTTCAAATTTGGAATGGTGAGATATATGTGTAATGAATAAAAAAGTTATATCACATATATAAAAAAGATTTATAAGTATTATTATGATAGGAATGTAACCATATTGAAGAAAATATAATTCAGAAGTAGAGGTTTCAATTATAATCACTAAGTGGAGTCAATCATAGAATAATAGTTTATGGTACCCATCAATTTTGATAACATTTTAAATGGAATACAACAAAATTTAATAGAATAATTTTGAATATATTTATAATATAGATTAAAATATAAATGATTGAGTTGGTCACCTTATTCCTTAGATATATTTATTCTAAATAATAAGATCTAATCTTCTTTATATTACTAAATATAAAAAATAATTGTTTAATATGATTCAAATACAAGATATATGAATAGTTTAAAAAAATTTAATGGTTGGATGAAATCATGTAAAACACGAGGATAGAAAAATTTTGGATAAAAAAATTAATAGATATTTATTAGTTTCTTTTTTATGTCACAATGAATATTATTGATATATTATTTTCATTATTCCTACTTTCTTACTACAAAAGTATCCCCAATGAGGATCATCATTTGGTTGTGAAGCATATCATGAGGTATTTTCAAGAAACTATTGATTATGATTTTATATATTATGATATAGATTGGAATTAATTATATACCTAAATGAATGTGGATAGGGATGGAGAAATGTTTGATTGAAAATAAACAAGTGAAATACCATTTAAAATTATAAATAAGTATTCTGGATGGGTTAAAAAATAATAGAGTGAAAATATCATTGTAAAGAAGACCCAGAATATATAATAATTAAAAATTATTGAACAAAACTCGATTTAAAGAAACAAAATTTTAAATATTGTTAATAATAATATATGATACCCATGATAGTCCATTGTGATAACCAAAATGAAATTCATCTAACAATAAATCAAGTACAAAATTCTTGAAAACAAATATTGACATCTAGTAGTACTTTATTAAATAGATGTTTGGTAACAACATGATATAGTTATGTTATTTTATTTTAAATCATCATGTGGAATATATATTTAAAAAACTAATGGAAAAACTAACATCATTAAGGCATTATATGGAACTAAATATTCAAATACCTCCCACATTATTAGGAGGTTTCAAATGTCTATTATTCCAATTAAATCTACTAATTTTTCTCGAATTTTTTATTCCTATAGATATATTTCTTATTTTAAATTTTTTAAAATTGGGGATAATCAACCGATGTGGGTTTTGAATTATATGGATGTCTAATATAATTTTAATAGATAGACTTGTGGAAATTAATACCTACTATTATTTCCTAAACAAATATTCAACTCTTGATGTCTTAGAAAAGTGGTTAAAATTAATTTACATTGTTTTTTACTAACATTAGTGTATCAAAAAAAGTTTTATCAATTGAATTATGTATTTTTAATTATTTCTTATTGAATAATCACATTAAGAAGAATAATCAAATATCCTGATCCTAAATACTATGTGATCATTAAACATAATATTGCTACTTCTTTGTTTGGAATTTATGAAAATATAACACACACACAGTTGTGTTAAGGGTGATTTTTGAAGTCTAATAGAACAAACATAATTTTGGTGAATAATAACATACACATAGGATTAATAACCTTCCATTATTATTAGTAATACGAGCCTTAAGAATACTCAATCATCCAAAATAATATTAACCTCAGAAATGAATGATTAAAAAAATTATCAATCTTATAATATATAATATGACCACAGTAAAAGTATTTTTATTTTTGTAAATTATAAATTAATAATAAATTAATTTAAAAGAAAATTTATTTTCGGAAAATGATTTCATTATCAATCTTAAATGTGACAATTTTTTAAATCAGTGTAAAATCAGGTTTAAATTTAAAATCTAAAATTTTGAAATAAATTATGGTTGTAATTAAAAAATTAAATTATTCATATTTAGATTATTAATTTTGGAAAATGGATTTCATTTTTGTTTTCTACATGTTGAAAAATAGTTATGTTAAATTTTTGGTATTTTTCTGAAATAGATTATTTTTTTTGAATAATGACATGATATAATTTACAAAATAATCTAAATACATTAATTATAGAGTAATGTATCATTTTATATTGATGTAATCATAACTATTCATATCTCACATGCACTAATTACTATTTTTGGTAACGGAATCATCACTATTACTTGTATTTTGGAGAAATAATCAATTTATGAAAATAATATTGACAAAACCCCACTCCCCTCCAATATAAATAAAACCCTCCACAGCCTTCTTTACACACTACTCTAAATCATTAATAATTGTATAAACTCTGCCTAAACATCTTCCATATCCCCTCTCCACATCTACGAAACGTTTGGTCTCATCAAAAGTCCAATCCAAGGTTCAATACAGAGGATTCAAGAGGTAAATCCACTCCCTACCTTTTCCATTATCATCTTCAGATCTGGTTAGGAAACCATTTTTATGGATGAACCAGATTATGTTATATTTATTATATCTAATTTAATTTTCTGGAACTATCATATGTACATATTACAAAATTATTAAACAAAACTTGTACATTGTGGTCGTAAACCAGATAGAATTAACACAAACGATAACCACTAAATTTATTTCTAATGATTCATTCTCAAGGTATATAAAAATATTATTTATAAGATCATTTCATGTTCATTAACATCATCAATAAAATATAATTTCAATTTTTGTTGTGTATCTACATTTTAAATGATCATCAATTCCTGAATACTAGTGAACCGTTCAAGAAAACTATATAAATGAACATTCATTAAAAATTAATTTACACTCTATAATTCTTCCAATACAACATAAATGGAATTAATAAAATCATTATTAATACAATGAATTTATAAAAGGTTTTTGTAATTTCTTATTATATAATATAGTGTCATTATACAGGACATTATTGTGAAGAAAGTGTTCTCATACAAGGTTAGAGGAATTTCTCGAACCCAACATTTTTTCTTTGGGTTCTCACACTTTCACTCCATTTTTTGGTATGGTTAATCCTAAAAATAATACTTTCTTCAATATCTTGCCATTTCTAATATATACATTTTCCCAAAATACATTTATGTGAAACACAATGTTTTCTAATCCACTGGATCAACTTTTTTTAATACTATTATGTTTTACATCTTCATAATGATGAAATTTCCATTTGAGAAAAGGATGAGTCTCTATAGTTGGTATCAAAGGAAAGGTTTAGCTAATTTGGCAATAAGGATTAGTGAACCTTATAGAAAATCTCTAGTATGAAAATATGTACAACTATTCACACAACAATATTTGATAAAAATATAGATCCCATAATCTGTTATATTATTGTATGTTTCACAAATTAATTAGTTATTTATTCATGAGTTGTTAAATTATGTTTTGTTCAAACATTTTCTAATTTAGAAAATGGTGAAAACAATGAGAAACTAGGACAACAACCTGTGCGATGGAGGATATGAAAATTTCTTATACCCATAAGGAAATGGGAGAATGTCACTATGGATATTGTCCAAGGACTCCTAAAGTCATCCATGGTAAATAATCTGATATGGGTTGTGGCTGATAGACCCACCGAAAAATCCCATTTTATTTTTATTTGGGAATATATATCAATTGGAAAACATGAAAATAAATATCTGAAGGAAGTAGGGAGACTACATGTTGATCCACTCTCGATTTTCTTTGATCATGATCTAGGATTCACATTAAAATTATCATGTATCCTTCAACTTGATTTGAGAACAACATTAAATTTCAGTATAGACTGTCACCCAAAAACTAATGGCCAATATGACTGGAATTTTCTAATTCTTGAATATATTCAAAGATACGTCTCTTTATAATGAAAATGTGGATGGAGTTAACAAATCCCATTGATTGAGTTCTAATAAAAAAATAAATCTTAATCGAGTATTTAGATGGATTTATGTGAAGCAATTTATGGAATGTGGTATAGAAAACCAACATATTGGGATGTAGTTGGAGAAAAAAATCTACATAGACCCGATATAGTGAAAGATATGACAGATATGGTCCAGTTAATATAGAAACTTATCAAATCTCTTCAGATTTGGAAAATGAGCTATGTTTACATCTATCAATGGTCAACATTCATATCCTTCACTACATCAGAGTAATGGCCTATCAGAGTTCACACCCACCAAATATAGATCATGGTCATAATGTTTTTCAAGTATCACTCTAGAGGAAGTACATACCTGATCCTTAACATGTACTGAACACATAGGCGGTATTGTTGGATGATAGTCTCTCTTATGAGTTGTATCCTGTAACGATAATGAACATGTGATATATGGTCCGAACAAACATGAAAACTAATCTAGTTAATTTTTTGGTTAGGAACCATATGTTCTATGAATCTATTTTAGATCCAGAATATGAGTTTAAGGATAAGTACCCTCACCTGTTTGTGTAAAAAAAATCACGGGTGAATTTTCATTTTAGTTGAATAATGTAATGACACAATTTTTAATCTATAGTTTTCCAATATTATATTTATTCCATGTAGTATAATATCATTTGGACAAAAAATGACATATTAGGATATTAAATACTATTGGATCATAAAAAATATTTTTTATGCTTCTATGTTTCCAATTTAAAAAATCACAGTTGCGTTGAGGGTAATTTTTGGTGTCTATTATAAAAAATATAATTTTTGGTGAAAACCAATATACATCATTATTATTAAACTAAAATTATGAATATTAATATGTCCCCTATGAATAGTAAATCATAAAAATTAATATTTACCTCCCCCATGAATGATTAAAAAAACAGTAGGCATCTCATAAGTTATAATAAGACCATTGTAAATGTATTTGTATCATTGTAATTGATAAATAACTTATTAATTGATTTAAAATAATATTTATTTTTCTAAAATGTTTTAATAAATTAATAATTCCATGCCTTCTTGTTTTATGATAATTTTAAAATATATTATGTAATTTTTGAACGCATTTTAAAAATAGTTTTATTTTAAAAATATATCTTTTTAATGTAAATAATTAATTAATTTTTAAATTTAATTTAAAAATGTTTAGGAAAATATTCGTAAAAATGGAGTTCGTTTATGGATTCTACACATCAAAAAATGGATAGAGTGAATTTTTGAGATTTTTCTGAAATACATGAATTTCATATGAATAGTGAAATGATATAATTTACAAAATAATCTAAATAAATTTATTATATAGTCATGTATGATGTTCTAGAGATTTAATACCAATTGGTTGTATATCACATTAAATTATTTCTAATTTTTTCATGTAATCGCCTATATTAGTTATCTTGTAGAGAAACAATAAATTAATGAATATAATATTATGAAAATCCATCTCCCCTCCAATATAAATACCATCCTTCTCCCCCCTTATTTCCCCACACATCTAAATCATCAATACATTTATAAAATCTATCCAAACATATTCCCTATCCCCTCTCCAGCATCTAATGTGCTTTTCGTATCAGCAAACGACCAATACAAGGTCCCTTAAAGAGGATTCAAGAGCTAATTCCCCTCTATCTCTTTTCCATTATCACCTTATGATCTAGTTAAGAAACAATTTTTATAGTTGAACCTGATTATTATATATTCATTATATCCAATTTATGGTATTTGAGGTTTTTATGTACATATTACTAAATTAT
Source organism: Viscum album (assembly GCA_963277665.1). NCBI lineage: Eukaryota > Viridiplantae > Streptophyta > Magnoliopsida > Santalales > Viscaceae > Viscum > Viscum album. Next base: position 420,985 of record CAUJRU010000236.1, read on the forward strand.
TAAACAAAAAAAAGATCATTGTTGTAAAAAAACTATCTAAATTAACCTCATCAATTATCATAAAATTATATTATAATTATTTATTGTCATGGTAAAAAAATTAATAATATAATATAAATTTTTATTACATCATAAATAACAAATTATTAAAATTTTGGATGTTTATCTTCATTTTAAATGAGCATCCATTCATGAATACATATGAACCGTCCAAGAGAACTATAAAAATGAACATTACAAAACAAATAATTTAAACTCTATAACTCATACAATAGCCCGAAAAAAAAACATAATACAACATTAATTATTTTTATTAATGTGTAAATTATTTTGGAATTTATAATTAATTAATTTATTTAAATTATACATGACATTAATGTGAAGAAATTTTCCAGATACAAGGAATGGGGAAATTCTCAAACCCAACATTCTTTCTTCGTGTTCTCCCCCTTTCACTCTATATTTTTTATGGCTGCTACATAAAAATAATTTTTAATCATTTTCAAAGATATTCTAGGATATAAATGTTCACCATGGGTGTTTATTTCCTACTTTTTTTTCGAAAATAACTCTTCTATAAAAAAAGACACCTTTTACTTCTCACTCAATGTCAAGTGTTGTTATATGAAGTATGTTATTCCACCATTATTTTTGGAACCCAATGATTATGAATGTATTATTATGATATGAAACCGAATCCTTTAAATTTGTTTTTATGTCCCTAAATTCTATTTCTTCCATGTATCAAGAACGATAATGATAATTTTAATATGTGAAGGGTGTGGCCGGAATTATATCGTGCAATATGTGTGTTTGAATGTGACTGGTGTGTCATGAATTATATTGTTCTCTAATGAATTGGGTAAGGTGTTGAATCTTATGAGTAAATGTGAAATTATGTGTGAAAATGATTCTATATTTGATCCGAAATAAGTGTGTTAGTTAACTACAAAGACAGGATGTTTTCATTTTTTATGTATTTCCACATTCCATGTAATTTCATGTTGTTTCCTCTTAGGATTATGGTACCATGCCAATGTAATAATGATAATGAACATTCTAACCCCATGATACATTGTTTCATGTTATTATCCATCCTTATACTTGCCTTTTATCTCACCTCTTTTTAATGTACATCCTCAGGCGACTACTTTTACTTAATGGAAATGAAGATCCAATAAGAAGATAGGGTAGAAGGAATTAAATAAATTTTTATGTTTGATATTTTAAATGTTATGTATGGTTATAGTTTTTCCAATACACTATTCCTATGGATTTTCATGGTGTAATACAATTATGTTTATTATCTTCATAATTATGTAATAGTAATGTGAGAAAAGGTATGGTTTCTATTTTAATTGTCATGGAAACCCATTGAATTTTATATCCAAATGGATAGAGTGTTCTTATTGAGATTAATATAAGTTAAATATTTGTGAAAAAAATGGTACCATGAGGAAGGTTGATGTCATTTGTAGGAGGATAAATTTGATGAGTATATTATGTATAAAGTAGTAAGGAAAAGTGTGTTGATAAAAATCATAAGGGTGTAATTTTTATATCATTAGGATGTAATATTCAATTATTTATCAGACATTACATTATTGTTTTCCATAAGATAAATTTTGATGTTTATGGAATCAATTTGTATTATAGATGGTACGATGAGTACTAGAATCCATAAGATCAAAACCCTGACGTGAGGAAGTGGAACACAACATAATGCGGTTTTTATATTGAAAAATGGTAAGATCCAAACATATATATAATGATTTAATTTGGTATATAGGAATATTTTACATTTAAATCATTTAGAAATATCATTTTCAACGTTACTATATAGAAGGTAGTTCCACAATAGAGGTTTAGATGGAATTTTTTGTCACTTCAATATTGGAGGTTCTTTCACTGTGTGGAATGTTTTGTATCACATGGTCATATCATTAAAAAATTATTGAAAACATACAAAATATAGGTAAGAGGTTTTGATTCTACCTAACAAGACAATGTGGAGGAAAATGTCTCAAAATAGTGGTTACACACTGGGGGTGTAATTTTAGTTGATAAGAAAGAATATGATTTGGCTAGATGTATAGGTCTCTATACAATGTAATGATTTACAATATCATAATTGGTATTTAAGTGGATAATTTGGATATGATTATTTATCAAAATCAATGGATATTTAAGTTTGGATTTAGAAATAATTTTGGTTATGATTGGGTATAGTAGACCACACCATAAAAATATAGACCTTTCAACATCTAGTGGATAAAATTTATTTCTAGAAGTTATTAGATTTTCCATCATAATGCATAGTTAACTAATGTTCTTTTGAATAATTAATTGGATATATGGGGATATTTATTGGTATATTTTCTAAAAAAATGATTACTATATTTAAATGTAGAATCATATGAAATTGTAAAATATAGAGATAGAAAAATAATATATAATATATAAAATATATATATATATATAATTCCATTGAAAATATTGAATTTGATGAAGAAAACTCCTATACAGATAAATAAATGAATAATAACTTGTTGTACAATGATGAAACACCCACTAAAAAATAATTTTTTGTCATTGGTAAATTATTTTATGTGTTTCTAATTTCATAAATTTTAATTCCCTACATTATATCTGTTTAAAAGATATATATTAAGGGGGAGTTCCCCTAGTATGACATCACACCCTTTTGAGAAAACAGTAACACTCACAGTGTGTGTTTTTTATCCAAAACAAGACAAAAACATTTAATGTATTCTATTTATAGTAGAATTTTTATGGTCAACCAAATAAACCATTCAGATACAAAGTTTATTCTCTAAATCTAAACAGAATTTTTACTTAATGTTTTGTAGGATCATATCGATCTTCATAATAAGAGAACACTATCTTTTAGAATGAAAAGAATGATTTCAAAACCATATTTACACCCCCTATTAGTGTTCATTGATTTTCTAGGTGAAATATGTTCTATGTATATGAAATATAAAATTATTGTATTATTTAGAAATATTATTATGGAAGTGGGAAAAATATAGAAATGTAATTATATTCAAATGATACATAATTACATTCATGATTCCAAATATTCTTGTCAAAAATAATATGATTGTCTATAAGATACATCATTGGTAATATATTTTCTTTGGAGATAATATAATATAAAAATTAATGATGTATCATGGTGTAAGATAGAATTCTTAGTTTATTCGTAAAATTTTCGGATGATACACAATATTCTAAAGTTATATGTATGATAATTTTTTTGCCCATAAATATATAAAGTAATAGTGTAACCCTATATGAATAAGGTTCATAAAAAATATTCCATAATTGAATAATTTTTTTCCAATGGCATAAAAATGGAAGTAATATGATTTTACACATTTATTATATGAGAATAATAGGATCTATCATGCTACAAATATGAGAATTAAATCGTGACTTTTCCACTTATATATGGAGGGTCTTAAAAAGCAACATTATTTATAATTTATGTTGTCCATCATTATAATTGATCATTAATTTTGTTAAAACATTGTGTCCTTGTTTTTATTTTTATATCATAAAATATATTTTATGTGTGTGTGGATGGTATAATTTTCAATTTTATCTTTTTAAAAAATGTTAAAGGATTGAGAATTGATGAAATATTAAACACCGTAATTCACCAATAGGGTGTGTTGGGTTGTTGTTGTAACATTGTTTTGATTAGTGTTATTTATAATCATTAAAATTAGGCATGAATGTCTTACAAAATCTCAAAACACTTGTGGTATGATGTGGGGAATGTTGAAAGGGAAGATTCAGAAATAATTCGGCCACTCCATTCCTAAACTAAAATTTATTTATCTAAATTGGAATATCAAAGTGGAATATAAATGGTTGATGATTTATGTAGGGGTCTGAAATATATTGTTTATATATAATTTAATATATTGATATGGTAGTAATGAAGATAGAATTATTTCTTAATGGACATAAATAATCTTATTATTGAGTATAATTTAGGAAGTCCATATGAGAATGAAATAGGAAACAAGGTTATAATATAGAAAGGATAATCACCAGATTGGAACTAGAAATTAAAATGAAAGTTGTCCCTTTTCCTTGACTATGAGATCCAAGAAAAACTATATATCCTAATTTAGAATGAATCCAGGATATGGTAGTTTTTTAAAATATAGTTAATTATAGTATAATATCTATTCATGGAACAATTGACATGAATTTAATAATAATATACAGAGGAAGGTTGGATATAGATGTAATTTCTGTTTATGATGAAGAGGAATGGTTATGTCATTACTATATATTTAGGGAGAAAATAATATCGAAAAAATAGTTATAATAAGAGGTAATTAAATCCATAAATTAGTTGGACCATGATTTTAGGGAAAGATAATATTATCATATCTATTAAATGCATAGGGAAATTACGACTCATATGTAGATGAAGCAATAATATAATAGGGGAATTTTTTATTTATGTTAATATGGAATAGAAGAACCCTTGATGTTTCAGTTAATTATGGATAAAAACTATATGAATATTATAATGTCATATATGATAATCTATATGTAGTTTATATTAAATTCATGTGATAAGTCTGTTGTGTTATGTAGTCTATAAAAATTAAATTAAGAAATTATAATTTAGTTTCATAGAATGCAACATGGGGGGTTGGCTCATAATGATATTAAAAAAAGTACTTCTTAAAAAACCATACATTAATGAAGGGGTAAAATACTATACATTCATTATAATAACATAATATGCTCTATTTGAGTTGTGATTTTTTATTTTTTATGGTCATTCCTATTTGACCTCTAGTTTTGAAACTTTTTCTCAGGCATCAATGGTTTATTAGATCCATCAATAATTCCCATATATTTTTAAATAGTGTAAAACCATCTTTTCAACTGATCATATCAGTTTATTATGATTGATTTCAAGGTTTCAGAGTGTGGATATACTTTTCTAATAATTTTAAATCTTTTCATCGATCTTAATCTATGATTTATTATTTTTGGAAAGATAATTGTAGATGGACATGTGATGTGACAGATATGATACCTAAAATATCACAAATACATATGTCTTATACACCTGTTAATATGATATCACATATATGGATGTATGGGATATAGAATGTTAATCCCACATTTTGTATTAGAGATTATCGAACAAATAGTTCATAACACATTTTATCATCTTCTAAATGATTTTATTAAGTGATTTTTAATTCCTGTATTTATCCCTTCATCGCTATATTTTAGAAGAATGAATGCTTAAACTATATATTTTAGTTATAATACATCCAAATAAATTTTTAATCACACATTGTTTCATCAATATAATATGAGATACTGCAAATTTAGTAATAATGACCATTTTCATAAAGATGATGTTAGAAATTGTTTTAATTTCTTTTAATTTTATAAAATTTGAATAATTGGAGAATTAATCAGTAGGGGAATAGATGTACTTGAATCTTCAATCATTAATTGGGGGATACATCCCCATGAAATAAATTTTCTTCATTGAAAATGGACAACAATATTGGTAGTTGTGTAATAACTCTGCAGGATTATGGGTGATGTTTTTATATATCAAAAAAATATGTGTCAATTGAAAACTAAACGATTTCGTGAATCATTGAGGGATAGTAATAAGGATGTATTTAAATATGATTTATGGGATTGGGTCCTTAATATTTATTCCATAGAAACTAGAATTCATTTCTTGCATAATAATCAGTAGCTAGACTACATCAATACAGTTGAGAATAACTCTTTCTATGCTTCTACTTTTGAAAAATTTTGTAGAATTATTTCATCATCAATGATAAAATTTACTCCCCACCAGTATATATCATTCTTCTTAGCTTTATCTTATGGGATAATCCCATATTAGAGACATTATATTTTATGATACATCCATAAAATTGGGGAATCTGTTGATGAGAATGTAGGTTTTATTTGATCAAGTGGGTTTTACATAATTAATCTCATCCATATTGTTATTTATTTATATAAATATCATCCTATGATTCATATTTTTAATTTTCATCTCATCAAAGTATGGTTTTATCAAAGATATAGCTTCATTTTTCCTATGTATCTACATAATAATTATGTGAATGTGGGTTATGAGATAGGGTTTTATGTGAAGGAAATTAAGATTTTTTCCCCTATAAGAAATCATAAAGAAGAATCAAATATTACACTGTGATCATATAGTTTATATTAATCTCTTTGATTACCAACACATAATCATCCCTGATGTTTAATATGGAAATTAGTATCTAATGGGCCATTTCAAAATATACAATGAGGGATTAGTATTCTATCTCATTTTGGTCCATCCTTATAAAAAGAAATAAGTAGTATGGTAAAACTACATCAACTAGGGATATGAAATAAATAATAATTTTGACCAAATTAAACATCATGTTATCAATTATTCTAATGTTGGGATTCTAGAATCACCTTTAATGTAAATTAAAAATACTCAGTGGGAGTCATTGATATAAGATATTTTTCCATCAACATGTTGTGTGTAAAAAATAAATTCTTTGAGATATATTGCATTGTGAGAAAATATGTAATTGCATTCTCCATGATTACATTGTTATACACAAACTATTAATCAAAATAATATATAATTACAACCTAATAATCTATATTCTTAGTTAATAATACACGAAAAGGAAATATTTGTGTTGTTGAATATGAAAAACAAGCTGGAACTCATAATTCTATAAATAATGTCTTAGTTTTTGTACTATAAAGATCACATCAGAGATGTTATTTTTGATATCTTTATGTATTTTTTGTATATATAATTTCATTTGGGTGAGATTATATAAATAAATTTTCATTTCCCACTAAATTCATCCGAGGGGGTATGGAATTGAGTGATTCCTCCATGTTTTCAACAAAATTGATAATAGGTTTCCCTTATATATACAGTATCAATATCTGAGGTTGTAGGATATACTCTATGATATTTTCTACGGATTTGTTATAATTTAATTTTTTTGTGATGGGTAATCATTTTCTAGTGAGATTGTAAATGAATTTCATGTTGAATGCAAGACACACCTAGAATCATATTAACTCTTTCAGGTTTTGGGAATGAAAAGTATTATGTATCACCAAAGTCTATTCAATGTCAACATTTATGAAATGATATCTGATTGAGATAATAATTTTATCTTTTTTATATGGGTTTTTTTAATTATACGCATCTAATTTACATAAATGAGGTTCATTTTCACAAGTTTTGGAATATTGTTGTGTTTTTTGAAAAACAATGAAAATTGATTAACTCTGTAATTATAAAATACATTTATCAATTTGTTATTTTGATCATAACATTTAAAATATTATACAAATTAGATAAATTATTTTATTTTATAATTACATTTTAAATGTGTTTAAACTTATTCTTATCTATCTAGATCATATTTTCTCTTCTATAGGCACAAAAAATTCAATCAAGTTAAAAATTATTTTCAACTGACCAAATGGACCACACCTTTGTAAGTGACATATTCTCCAGATAATGACCGCTAATTGTGGTGAAAAAATGGATTTCAAATAATAATTATTTAATGTTCAGACATAAAACATTAGGTGTATATAATCTTATTAATATTACCGTTGAATTATCCAATTAAGATGAAGATTTAGGGAATCCCTAGATAGAGAATGTGTGTCTCATTAATTATGTTATAAAATATTTTATACACTTCCTAACACTATAAATTTTTGATGGTTTAGAGAAAAAACAATTTATAAATTCTTATAAGAAGGACCCTTGGGATGTATTGTCCATTTAATGGGTAGAATCAGATCCAAATGTGGAACATAAATCTGGCGGATAAATCTTGTTTTTCTATTTTTTCCTCATTTTTTCTTAGTTTTGTAATTCATTCTTCTTTATCATTCTTATCATTTACCCTTAATACAATAGGATAAAATTTAGAGTGATTAGGGAAGGGGAGGTTTTTTATTTTTTAATAATTTAGTTTTGGTTCACTGTCAAATAATTTTTCTTTCATTCTTATATAAAATTACTTTCAATTTCTAAATGTGGTTTTTATTTTCAAGTAAGATCCTATTTAGTTTTTGGTCAAGCTATTGATTTTCCTTTGTTCAATGATCATTATCTCCCTCTATTAGGTTTAGTTTTATTTACTATGGAATAAATCCACATTTTGAGGTTATTTACTCGATGATCATTAGAATGTTTGAGAGGGATAAAGGATATTATTGATTGCTTGGGATATAAAAGATCCAATCATGTATTTCCAACGTCAATTGAGTGAATCCCCTGAAAATATCTTTCAAAAGGAAGAGGATTATTATAAATTGAGAACATATCAATGATTAGTCTCACCATGTTAATTTTACAATGTCATTTAGAGGAATAAATACTGAAATCTATTGTCAATCAACTTATTAGAAGAGGATTTGATAAATTGGAAGTAGGATATCATTTACTATAATAAATTAGGACTTTAATTTTTCTTTTAAAATTGATTTATTAGCTCTATATAATTGTTGATAATGTAATCAATGTTAAGGAGTTCTCTAGGACAGTTCATGTAAATAGAATTAATAAAGGGCCCCTTTTATTGAAATAGAAAAATCACTCACAATTGGGTAACTTGTCAACTCTTTTATTGGTACTGTTAAAGGACACCTTTTATCATCGCTATTTTAGCACTGTTAAAGGGGGGCCTTTCAAAAACTTAAAAATAACAGATAATGGACATGATTATAATGGGAATATTTTTTTTCATTCCCCACCTTTTTATTAGAACCTCCCACCTACCTATTACAACACTTCCCTGGCACTTAATTAGATCTTTATATAATCTAACCACCTATTTAATCTAACCTCCAATTAGTTTCATACATGAGAGCACGTGCTTAAACGCATAAGATTTTTTAAATTCCCCTCTGTCATTCTTTACAATTTATGATAATTATATTTATATATTATATGTTATATTTATTACCAATATCATTGTATATATCATTATATATATGTATTTATATACTTATATAAAAATGTTTTCCAGTGTGTGTATATGTATGAGTTTAAAAATACATTCCAAAAAACCATTATATATATATATATAATTACACATTATTATATTTATTTATATATAATGTATATTTATATTTATATAAATACTATCGAATATATAGATAAATATATATCTAATGGAAACTACACAAAATAAATATATATATATATACACATTATATATATAATAATTATACAGGTTTATAAATATTCATATATATTTTTAAATAAAATAGATAATAATTTTTTGGGAAACTGATTATATATTGACAACTATATTTTATATGTAAATATGATTAAATATTTATATATAAAATTAAAATTTTATCTATGAATATATAATAAATATTTATATATTGTTATATATACTATTATTAAATATTAGTAAAATATTAAAAATATAAAATTTTAAAAAATATTTGAATATTAATGTAAAAAATGGGATTAAATTCAATCCCCATGTAAAATGGAAAAAATACCTACTTAAATGAGGCTAAACTTTTATCAAATTCTAAACTATTTGGTTACACCTTCTAAAAACTCCATTTTATAATAAATTGGGGTCTCTTTTAGCCTAAAAAAGTGACCCATGTCCCCACAATTAATACAATATAGAAATCATTGTTAGTCTTGATTTGATATATAGTAGTTCCAAAATAGAAAACCCGATCTAACTTTATGACAGTTGTATTTTTGAGTTATGACTTCAACTAAGATGAGAAATTATATAAACTCTGTATTTTTTATCTTAAAATTCTTATTAAATGGCAAATACTTTATAATAATTATAAAATTAAAAATCATTTTTTGAAATTCGTTTTATAAGTCGTTTCCAATAAGTATCATTTATATTGTGTGGATATACTTATCTATCATTATCTAAAACAAATTTATTAAATATATATTATATATATATATATCAATATAAATATATTTATATATATAAAAAATTATGTTTAATGTAATATTATTTTTTTAAAATACACTTTATTATCACTATTAATTAAGTACTGCTAAATGGTGGATTCTTTTGAGCACATATAAAAAAAGAGCTGATGAATATTTCCCTTTACTAGTTCTTTTTTACAACTACAAATAAAGTCTACCTTTTATCGATTATTTTCTACAAGAAGTTATAATGGATCCCCTATATAAATGATTTGTATTAGCACTGATAAAGGGGGTAGGGGGTTTATCAGCACTTTTATACAGGTTCTGATAAAGACTAATTTTTGCTATGCAAAACAATTATTGTTAAAGAACACGTGTTACAATTCTTTTTCTATAATTGAAAAGGGAGTGTTTAACTATTCTTTAATCATGAACTATAAAATCTCAAGCACTCAACATACAAATTTTTGTAGTTGTGATTTCGTTTAATGAGTTGGAGCTTACATACTCACCCTTCTCATAACACAACTTTCAGTCACGTGATGTGTAATTATTTTATATTTTTATTGATTACTTTATTCTGAATCTCTCCATTAGTTAGTTTTTACAAATAAAAATTCCTTAAAATCAACCCAATGTGAAAACAAATTTTCCATTAACTAAGAAACATGATACTACCTAGGTTTAACTATTAGACTAATATTATGTGTCGTGAAATTGTTTCTTCAAGCCTCGTGATAGGAATGAATCAAACTGGTTTCATTATTGGGGAGAAAAAGACACACGAAACACATTTTTTGAACACATGAAACAAAACACTAATAATAAATTAATTGAATTTTATTTCATAATTTAATATGTTCTAACCCAAATAATAAAACTATATTTTCAACCATACATTGGATAAGTAAGTCTCACATATTCATGTGACACTTATAGTGGTCGCCATGAACTATAAAAAATTGATGGGAATCCTATCCAATCTAAATATGGTCTATGTGCACCTAAAATTTCTTATCAAAATAACTAAATAGATGCACCTACTAAACTAAATTATTTTTAATGAAATGTAAATATGATTTATGTGCTTCGAAAATTTTATAGTCTTGTAATAAAAGACCAAACTCTGAATATCCCAGAATTTGGAATCATCTGGTCAGCCGTCTGCCCATGAAGAGCACCAATAGACAAATTTAAGTAGAGGAAATTCCCCTTCTTAGACGATGCGGATTCTAAATATTTGTTAGAAAATATATAACTAGAAGAGATAACTGATTGTGAACAAATAAAAAGATGTTTTATGTAGTGGCTATTTCACATATCCTAGATTATTTCCATAAAAATGTAATTTATATCATATGTAAAATGGAAAATTGACCCTCTATGTTTACATGGATAATTTCAAGAATCATAATTCTAGATAAATAAATCTTGAAATATATAAACACCAATTCCTTGTTTCCATCTACATAAAAATTATAAACAATGATGAATTTTATTCAAGAAAATCATCTAGAGGAGGCTAGGATGACCACTAACCTCAATATGTAAGAAGACTAATTGAGAAGATTAAGAAATAATTGATTGAATTTTGAACCATAGGGATGTGTTCTACGGGGATACATGATGTAAGAACTTTTAATTCATTAACATTGATTGAAACCAATGTGTAAAAACATACAAGTATAGTACAACAAATAGTTGTGTCTTAAAAATGTGGGAAAAAAGATTCATCTCAGTATGTTGTTTGTGTTACATATCAACTCATTATACTAAATATAAATCTAATTTATAAGATATATAATGTTTTAGTACATCAATTCATACATGTCATTTCTAGAAGAATCAACAATATCCTCCGGAATTCCAATATGGATATTAAAATAACAACAATTCGCTATATTTCTACACTAACATGTTCTCCAATGAACATCCCCACTAGAAAAAGTAATATTCAAACCCCCCACCATTACAAAACTATAAAAAAATCCCGAGAATAGTTATAATTTCAGCCAACCACTTTCTAAAGTCCCAATGTACATCCATCCACAATACACAACTTTTAATTCAAAACCAACAGTAGGAATTTGAGTTCAAGGGGTTTAAAGAAACAATACTTTTTTTTACAAAAAATTAAATAGTATCATGGACATCCTGAACAAAAACCCATGGAAAATTTCTTCCTAGAAAACTAAAAAAACCTTAGATAATTTCATTGAAATTATAACACTAATTAGAAAATATTCTCATCTTAATAAATTAAGTATGTCTGGAAATTTAGTATAACTGAGGTTAGATGATTGGATGCAATGAAAATTAATTTTTTTTTATAAAATAGCTACATGAGACACCCCGTCAAATAAAAAATGTTATATTTTGAAAAATTATACACTTTTTTATCCAACATTAATTTGATTTCAAAAACTAGAAGATGATATGAAATAAAATGAAATTTAAGATATTTTTAGAAGGATAGGATCAATATACTACTACTGGAAGCCATTAAAAAAATAAAAAAATATTTGAATTATTTAAATGATATATATATATATATATTCATATGAAGATGATGAAAAATTTTAAATGTATTAATCTTCATCAGAAGATGTGTATCAACAAAAATTATTCTACCGATGTCACAAAAATGTTATGATCCAGGGACATTTTTTATTAATTGTACTATCATTTCATTGAATTTTAATGTTTATTTATATGATATATGTATGTCAATAAATTAATTTTCTAACTAGTTTTTTACATATTTTAATTTTTCAAAACTAATTCCCTCTAGAGTGGTTGTCCATATTCTGAATAGATCATCCAGTTTTTCCATCAGGGGGTTTGGAAGTTGTACTTTTGAAAGTTAAAGATCTATTATTCTGTGTTGTGTTCTATATACTGAATATTTATGAAGACATGATTTTATCACATTGAAAAATAAAATTCATGAAAATATTCCTAAATACAAAAAAACCTCCTCAACTCTCATTGTGTAACACAATCATTTGAAGATAGATAATATAAAGACATGGCCATAAAACATTTCACTATATTGAATTAAATGAATAATTCACAATGAGGATATTTTAATGTTTATATTTTTAAATAATTAGGCCATAACTATTACATATAATCTTGGACATTACATATATACACTACTACTCAGTATCTGTTTTTCATAAAATAAAAATTCATAAAAAGAAACAAGTATACAGAAATTTTTTAGACAATCTGACTTTTCCGTTATCCCATCCTTGACCCTATTAATCTTTCTGTCTTATGGAAACCATTTAAAAAGCATGGGATGATCATAATAATATTATTAAGGGTTATAAACAGAGTAATAAAAATATTATCCCCTCATTAAATAGAATTCAAGGAATCTATTCTTCTCAATCAGAACATACCTGGTGAAATCATGCGATTTATGAATAACATGCAGAAATAATAAATAATAAAGGTAACTACTGGCATGAAAAATATAATTACATTGTAGATATCACATCTAAAGAAGGAGTTACATTGTAATACCTATCATAGTACATTATTTAAATCTCTTAGAAGACACATTCATGTTTTACCTCTGTTATGTAACCAAAATCATTGAAGAGGTATCTTGGGCTCACCTACCCTAGGTTTATCATGGAACAACCCATATACGTAAAAAATTCCTAATAATTATTACATAATCATAAAACATAAAACTAGAATAAAGGAAAGATTATATTTCTACTTTGTAATCACAATATATCATTGCATGATATTTACAATATCAATGCATTTTCAAATAATTTTGAAAAATTATTTAAAAAATTTGATAAAGCGATTTCTTGATAATAGTGTCCCATACCACATTGAACCTTTTAAAGTAATTAACATTTATGAAAATTAATTTCCATATAAAAAAATCCTTAAAACCATTTTGAAAGAATGTAAATTATGGAGAAATATTGATAACATTAAATCATTAAAATGATATTTTAGTTAATGAGTTCCTAACCAATTGGGTGCTGATTGAATACAAATAATTGTGGAATAAAATTTAATATAAACATTATAAAATCATGAGAATTATGTTCTTCATGATATAATATTCCAAAGGATTGTATGCACACCATATAAAAGTGAATTGGCACAAAACAACAATGAAGCCTCAATGAAATGTAAAATGAGACGAATTCCCATATAATGATGTTATCCTTATATTAAAGATAATTCCATAAAAATATTTAGTGTGAAAAATATAAATACACTAAATATAATTTAATATTTAGTGTAAAAAATCATATTTTATTGACACATATTCATAGCATGATATAATCAAAAAGTGTAAGTTTTTTCCCAATGAATTTAAATTGGGTCAAAAAGATCCCTTATAGAAATTTGATAGCCTATCAACATCGCATTAAAATTCAGAAAATCAGTCGATGGGAGAGAAAAAGGTAACTAATCCCATGGAAATAAAATTTAAAGCATTAAGGATATATATGAAAATATCCCAACATAATAAAATGTAAATTTAAAAGACATAAAAGTAGTCTTTAACAAAAAAAGTATGGTGAAATGTTCCCTTATAGATTTGGAATGTTATGAAATATAAACCACATGAAATAAGGGAAATAAAATGAAGATTTAAATGAAAATAAATATAATTATATTAAACATAAAATAAAATCATGTGTTTTAAATACCCCATACAAATGAAAATAGTGGCAAATTTGGCATGAATCTCACGAGAATAAAAACTAAGATGACAACTCCTTACCAAATTGTAATCAATTGTGTCATAAGACCAAAAGTTAAATCCTAAAAAATAAACAATTAATACCATGAATATAAATATGATAATGATAATATATATCGAATGGATGAAAAAATACATCAGATGCATGAAATAAGTCGCAAAAAATGGAAGTCTCATGGAATTAAAAGTGAGATTTGAAACCCCTTACAATGTGTCCGAATTTACCAATTTGTTCTTTGTTATTCCTGAATAATAAACTTAAGTTAATTTATAAATGAATAATATACTTTGTTAAGTTAATTATTCCTTTTATAACAAATATTACCATGCTAAAAAACATATTTAATTATTTGATTTCTTATTGGACATTTTTTGATTTTCTGAGCATGGGTTAAAAATAAACATGTTATAATTATAAATTGTCCATGTGGTGGAAATAATATTATCTACATAATGATATTAATGATTTTGATATCATATATAGCATATTTATCTAATATATATATGTATATATAGTTGTACATAACATTTGGAGATAAGAAAGGAAATACACAGTTCATAGAGACGGTAAGTTGTACATACGCAAGAATGCTACTTTCATTTATATTTAATATTTAATAGAATGAAAATGTGATGATAAATAAGTATATTATATATATTGTATAATTTAATATATAATTCAATTATCTCTACCCATTATACGCTTCATGGATGGCATGAACGAGTCATATAACTTTGAGAGGGCGGTAGTCTATACATCCTCGAATGAAAATATCATGTTTACCCATTATACAAATCATTATGGTATGATATAAACAGAAAATAACGACAAAAATAAACAATATAAATATATTATATATCACATATAAATACTATGACAACATAATGAACACCATGAGAAAAGGTAAATGATAGTTTAACAATCATCGTTTCATGAGGTAGTAGTTCACTATCCACAAAAACAATATGTTATTTATCCATTATATGGAGGTGTCTGTAAGTGTAGTTTGAATAATTCTCATAAAAACAAACTAGTATTATTATTATACGGTTTTTTATTAAATAAATGAGAAAAAGTGTTTATGGGGTTGTAGACATTTTATAAAACAAAAGATCTTATGAGAATTTGTTACCTTTAAATCGGGTATCTCCCTTGGGATTGAACCAAAATGTTTAATTTAATTTCCTTCGGAATAGAGGAAGGCTTATAGGAGGAGGATAATAATTTAGGGACCTTAATTTGGCAGATGTTGGATGTTCCATGGGACATGAGAAGTGTGAGTAATGGGTTAGAAGTGAGGGATTTTTATAATGGAGAGGAGGTTCTCTTTAAGAATGTTTTAAAAAAATATTATTTTATTATATAATTATTTTCAGTTTATAAAGGTTGAAAATATATAAATTTATTAATTAATATTATTCATGTTCTAAATAAATATCATCCAATAATAATTGAAAAGGTTTTGGGTATTTTTTGAACCATACAACCATGTTTTTTTAATCATTCACTAATGAGGTATACATTACATCATTATTGTATCATAAATATTTTTATTTATTTGATGTATAAAAATTATAAAACAAATATCAGAATGTATTAAATAGTTTGGGATTCATAATTAATGTTTATAACTGAGATGATAACTTATATAATCTCATGTATGAATTTATATACTAAAAGATATATTTTAAGTCATTTTTTTCTTTACTATAGAGTAATTAATATAATGACTCATTATGAATCTTAAGTGGCTCCATGGGGTCCCAAAATAATCCAAAAGGATTCCAATTATCAGACATGTATCTCCCAATATTATTAGGACACATGTTGGGTAATTTAATATTATCATAATATTATTTTCTTACACTTATTTACATGATTTGCCTTTTAACCATGATATATAAAATATTTATTAAGGAAAATATTTAAAATGGATAAAAATAAAAATAACCTTTTTAAAAAATTTGGAACTCCTGATTAAAAACATGGAATCCATTTTTTTAAATTAAAATCATAGCAGTGGAAGAATTTAATTTAAAATTAATTCCCACTGTCAAAACAAAAAAGCATGATTTTTATAAAATAATCACTATAAAAATATTAACACCTGTTTATGTACAATTTAAAATTGAAAATAATTCCAATGATAAAAATTGGATTAAAGTGTAAAAATATAATCCAATTACACTTTATAAAGGCTTATAAATATAATATAATCATATAAATAAATTAAATTAAAATGTGGTTTTTTATTAAAATTCCTTATTTTTCAATATGCATAAAATATTATCATTATCAGAAAAATACCAAAACATTTTCCAAAATAAAATTAGATATCCAAATTCTTAAGAATAATATTATTTTGTCAATTAAAACATATAAAAGTGAAAAAAACTAGATTTAATGGCGGTTCTCCATCAAAATGAAGTTAATCAACCATTTAATGAATATAAAAGTATTTATACATAAAATCTAATTCATTCTTATATTACGCCTCTTAAATTTATTGGATATATGTAAAAACATTTAACAAACATTAATATTCATATTTTTGTTAGTTTTTTCCATTCTGGCCAATACAATAGCTAGGAGTTTAAAACCATTGAAAATAATATTATATTATTGTTTTTCAGCTTGACTCAACGTTGTTTGAAACTTATGTTTTCAATGAATCTCGTTGTTGTGTATCAGGTATGCCATCGAATGTAAAATACCTTTTAAATTATAATTAATATTTAATTCAAAAATTTTATAAATATATAACATTTATATTTTTAATTAACCTTGGATTATATATCCTTCCCCCTTTTTGGGAATTGCATCCCCATAATTTTAAAATTAGTCTTGGAAACTTCATTGAATGTCCCACATAAGAATAAGAGTCCTTAATAATATCACTATATTAGAATTAAAGAGAAATACCAAGGTCACTCGAGATAGCCCATACGAGGATTCCATGTTGGAAAACATGGATGTGGAAGAGAAACAAACCATCAAAGATTAATGGAGAGTGGTAGAAAACATGATTAAGATAATGTTGAACACTAGAAAATCACTCACTTGTTATGGGTTAAACGGTCTTTGATTCCTGAGTAGGAAAAGTTAATGGAAATTGTTTTTTATCTTAAATTTTATAAAGATGAAGAATTTATTTATGATCATGAATAACAACTTCAGAATACATACTTACTTTTCATGTAAAATTTCATCTTTTACAATGTTTCTACCAAAAATACATTTTTATCCAAATTATGAGTATTCAAACTAAATTGGTCACTTAAAAATAAATATAATCTATGTCTAGATTATCACATGCTCTTCAAAGGATAAACTTTATATTTCCTCTCTCTTTACAAATCAATCAAAACCAAAAATGTTATTACATGAGCAGATAACCCCCAAAAAGGATAATCCTTTATAAAAAGACAAACTACTCTTAATCTCCAAAATTCAATAAAAAATACCAAAGGTTCAACATAGAATATTCAATACAATAATATACTTAAAATTCTTCAAAATAATATAAACTATGTTTGAAACCCAAATCTCATTAGAATTTGACCAAATAGTCTTCCATGATAAATCTAAACATTTATCTCCAAAAAACATTTACTACTCTTAATGTCTCATATTAATGTGTAATTAACGTAATCACATATTCTCTATGGTAGGATAATCATTTCCATAAATAACCCAAATAGGCATTTGTCCACAATAAAAATATATATTATTCCAAAATAAAATTTAAACCATTACTCCACAAATAAGATCCAATAGTATTCTATTTCCCTTAATCGTATAATGTTCCCCAAATTGGAGAACATATTCTAAAATAACCATTATCACTTAATCAACAAATCATTTTCTTATATTTAGGATATACATTTGATAATACATAATTTCCAAAAATAATGTTATTATTGATCCATAAAATATTTTTACATAAAAGAATAACTCATACTAACCAAGGACTTCATATAATATAGTGGTAGGAGATGGGCCCTTGTATCGATTCAGTTGTTGGTCAGATTCATGTGGCCTCACCCAATGCAATGGGTGTCACCCATCTTATGAGCAGTCCATTTTTTATAAAACTAAAAAACATCCCTAACATGTTTTAACCTAAATAGATTTTATACCTTTTATTTCATCACATTACATTAAGAACTAAAAAACTTATATATTGTAATTTTTCACCTCCATGTGATAAAAAAATATTCCTAATATAAAGAACATCATTCCATGATCATGAGGTCTATATGGTTTCATCATCATCTTTTACATGTAGTTTGAAGGTCCATGAATTTCAATAATGATTTAGAGATCATTCAAAATAATTTTCTTCCTTCATCCAAACACACTTTTTACAACATGGGTCATATTTGTGCTGTTATAAAAATATTTTCAGAAAATAATCATGTATGACATATAATTTACAAACATCCGATGAAATGTGATTTTTATAATACATTTAGACCAAATTTTAGTTGAAACTTTCAATCAATGGTCATTTTAAAATACCATATGTATGTTTTGATATACCATATTTTAAAAGAATCTATAAATAGGTTTCTCACAGGTGTACTTCATTAGAACATTTTTCAAAATCATGATATACTTCAAAATCTTGTGATAAGGTAAATTATTTGAAAATTACATGATAATATTCAACTTTGTGAAAAAATGAGAATATTGAAAATATAATATTTCATTAAAAACAACCAATGATTCACGATGATATTGAGGTATAATAGAGGTGTTTGGTATCTAAAATAATTTCTTGCGTGTGAGTTGTATTCTATAAAATGTTTCGCAATCATCAGAACATGACTTTGTAATAACTAATGAATTCATGTCATCAGGAAGAGATATGAATGTCGTTTGAGATCATCCTCCATCCATTTAAAACCAACGTTCCCTAATCTAAATTTTTAAAAAACAAGGATTTAACTGAAATAATAGACATTGATACTAACCAGGTGTTTAACAAAAACTCATATTCCCTGAGGTTATCTAAACCGACCTCGGATTCCAACTATAAGTACCCAGCCTTAAAATATAACATAATCTTGAATTAAATGAATAATTCACATGAGGATACATTATGGTTTAGAGTTTTCAAGAATTATTTAATAACTATTACATATCCAATTGAAAATTACATTTATACACTACTTCTCAGTATACATTTTTTCATAATGTAAAAACTGTTAAAAAGAAACATTTATAGTTCCATGTTTTAGACCGCATTAATTTTCCTTGATCTCATCATTAACCCTATTCATCATTATGTCCAGTGGAAAAAATTTCAAAATTGTACGATAAGCATAGAAATACTGGAAAGGGTTATATAATAATGAATAAAAACATTATCACATCAATAAATAAAATTCAATGAAACCATACTTTTAAATCATAACATGCCTTATGAAATAATAAGATTTATTAATAACATGCTGAAATCCTAAAACATAAAGGTATCAGGGGTCATGCAAAACATGCTTACATTGTATTTATCACAACTACATAGGGAGTTACATTGGAATACCCATAATAGTACATTCCCTAAATCTCTTAGGAGAAATATTCATGGTTTATCACTTTTCACAGTACCCTATGCATTAGTGATCTTTCTGACGATCACCCACCCTAGGATTTTCACAGAACAAGAAATACACGTAAACAATTCACAAAAATTATAACACAATCATAAAACATAAAAAAAGATTAATGGAAAGATTAAATTTACACATTACAATCACAATATATAATTTCCAGATATTGACATAATCAATTCTTTTTCAAACCACTTTCAGAATCCATTTAAAATATTTAATAAAGAGATTTTTAAATCAAAGTGTCCCATATCAGATTGAATATTTTTATGGAATTAACATTTTAAATGATTAATGTTTATATAAATAAATCCTTAAATCCATTTTGATAATATGGAAGTTGACGAGAAATATTTACAAGATTAAATCATTAAAATTATATTTTAGTTAAGGAGTTCCTAACCAAATTAGGGATGCTAATATAAAAATAATTAAGGAATAAAATTTAAACAAAACATTATAATATCATGAGAATAATTCTATTCAGGATATAATATGCCAATGGACATTATATAAACCATATAAAAGTGACTTGGTTCGTATCTACAATGAAGTCTCAATGGAATGTAAATTGAGACGAAATCCCTTATAAAGACGGTATCCCAAAATTAAGTATAAATCAATTATATAATTATGTGATACCAATTTAAATAAACTAAATAAGATAATATATTTCTTTTAAAACAATTAGAGGTCATTCGGACATATTCATATCATGACATAATCAACAAGTAGAAGTTTCAAGCAAAAGAATTGAAATTGGGTTTAAAAGTTCTCTTACCAAAATATGAAATCCAAAATGCATCACATTAAAATTCATAAAATGAGTTGATGACAGAGAAAAGGGTATCTCATAATATGGGCATAAAATGTACAATAATAATGATATAAAATAATATTACCCAATATAAAAAAATGTAAATTTAAAAGACATAAAAAAAGTCTTTAACTAAATGATTACGGTGAAATGTTCCCTCACCGATTTAGTATGTTATAAAATATAAACAACATGAAAGAAAGATAAAATAAGGAAGGTTTATATAACAATAAATTAATTTATATTAATCAAATAATACAATAATGAGATGTACATACACTCCCCAAAGGAAATAATGGGAAATATATCATTAATCTCACTAGAATAAAAAGATAGATGAAAACCCCATAGCACATTGTAATCAATCGAGTCGTAAGACCAAAACATAATAAACAATGGAGGATTCAAAAAATACCCTGAAAATAAAGGTATTCATTATAATATATATCATATTTCAGTAATTAATACACCTTATGCTAGAAATAATTAATGAATAATTGAAATCCCACAAAATTAAATATGAGATAAGAAACCCTTACCTCGTACTTGAATTGACTCATTTGTTACATGCTCATCCTGAATAATAAAAATTAGTTAATTATTTATTTATAAGACCCTTTTATGATTTATTATCGCTTTTATATCAAATATTACCTTTCTATATCAATTAGTAAATTATTTGAGTTCAAATAGGACATTTTGTCGATGTTCGAAACTTGTGTTTGAAATAAACTTGTTATCATTATAAATTTTCCATAGGGTAGAAATTCCTTTATCATTATAATGATATTAAAGATTTAGATATCATATATATCTTAAATATCGATTATATATAAGTATTTATAATATTACATAACAATTGGAGATAATAAATGAAATACACCGTTAATGGAGACGGTAAGACGAACATACGCATTTACGCTACATTCATTTCAATTTCATATTTAATGTAATGATAAATAGATATATTATAATTCCAGTATAATAACATATATAATTTAATTATCTCCATCTTTTATACATTCCACATATGGCATGAATGAGTCATATCGCATTGACGGGCAGTATTCTGCACTTCCTCAATGAAATTATAACGTTTTTCCATTATGGAAACCATAAAAGAATGATATAAATAGAAAATACATAAAAATATATATATTATATATATTATATATATCACATATAAATATAGTTCCATCTTTATGGCCATGATTAGAGGTGGTAGGAGAGTATTGACCGATCATTCTTTCATTAGGTAGTAGTCCACCGTCCACAGAAACAGAATGTTCTTTGCCCATTTGATGGAGTTTTCATTTTGTTTAGATAAAATATGTCTCATAAAAACAACCTATTAGATTGAGTATAATGGTTTTTTTATAAAAAAAATATTAATAAAAAGAGTATATTTGTTTGGAGAAGCAATATAAACTAATGTAACCTGAGAGAAGAAGTTACCTTAAAATCAGGTATCTCCCTTTGGATTGAACAAAAAGGATTAATTAAGTTTCCTTATTCCTAGATGAAGGATTCATAGAGGAGGAGAGAGTGTTGTATGATTAATTCTGAAGATGTTGTAGGAGACAATGGGCTTGAGATGTGTCATGAATGGGATAGAAGTGAGGGCCTTTTATATTTGGGAGGGGCTATATAGGAATGTTTAAAAAATATTAATTTATTATATAATGATTTTTTGATTCTAAATTTCCACATCCTATTAATGTTGAAGATAATATTACACATCTTTGAAATAAAATCATTCAATATGAATTGGATTGGTTTGGGATAATGTTTTAATCATTATTATCTTATTTTCATAATTATTTCATTAATGTGGTAAACACTACATCATTATTGTGTCATAAATATTTTTATTTATTTTATGTCTAAAAATTATAAAAAAAACATGATTTATGAAAAAAAATATATTTCTAATTAATATTAATAGTCTATGATACAAATTATATAACCCCATGTTAAAATTTATTTTCTAAAACATTTATGTTTATGTCATTTGTATATTTACTTTAAATTAAATAATATAATGTGTCATTATCACTCTTAATGGATACAATGGGTCCCAAAATCGACCCACAGGATTCCCAAGGTCGTAAATGTGTCAATCCATAGGATACTAACACGTGTTCGATTAATTTAATTTTATTATAATATTATTATTTTACCCTTATTTAATCAATTTACCCTTTAACCGTGGTAAATAAAATATTTACTGTGGTAAATATTTGAAATGCTAAAAATTAAAGATTCCTAATTAATCAATTATGACATCATGATGAAAAATATAGAATCATTTTTTCCAAATCCAAAACATTAATTTGGATGAAAATAATTTAAAATTAATTCCTACTGTCAAAACAAAAAAACATGTCTTTTGATAAATAATAACTATCAAATTATTGACAGTTGTTTATTTTCAATTTCAAAGTGAAAATGGTTCTAATAACCAAAATTGGATTAAATGGTTAAAATATAATCTATTTAAACTTTAAAACCATTTATATTGATAATATAACCATCTAAATAAATTATATTAGAAGGAATCTTAGAATTAAAATATATTTTTTTTCACTATCTGAAACAAATTAACAATATCAGTAAAATACAAAAAATTTATCTAAAGTATTTTTTAATGTCCTAATTCTAAATAAGAATATTATTTAGTCAAATAGATCATATAAAAGTGATCCAAACTACATTTAATGTAGGTTCTCCTTCAAAAGGTTGTAAATCAAATTTTTTATTAATATTATAGTATTTATTCTTAAAATATGATTCTTTATTATTCTAAGCCTCTAAAATTTATTAGATAAATGTAAAAACATTTAAAAAACCATTATATTTATATTGGAGTTAGTTTTTTCCATTCCTGGAAATACAATAGTTAGGCATTAAATACCATTTAAAATAATATTATATTATAATTTTTCAATATAAATCAACGTTGTGTGCAATGTAATTTTTCAATGAAACCCATTGTGGCGTATCGGGTACTCCATCGAAAAAAGCATCCCCATTAAAGTACAATAAATTTTCAAATCACAAATTATAATGAATATGAAAATTTTATATTCTTTATTGACCTTGGATGTTAAGGATATATATGCATTCATTTCAACATATGTGACTCAATGAGGATTCCATAAATTAGAAATTCACCAAATGAAATCTCCCAAAATAAAGGTCTAGAACTAACTATGGAATTTAGTATCCATTAAAATTTCAAAACTGTAACAGTTATTTTTTATAATAAAAATAACCAAAATAGGTATGTTACTAATTTATAAATAAAAATAATTTAATGGTTTACGATGAAATAAAATATTAAATGTTTTAATGTTTAATATAAAAGGATGAATAATTTGAAGGATCATATTCATTGAAATATTAGTATAAATACAAAGATGTTGAAACTGAATATTTTAACATAGATCTATAGAGGTCACATGATATAAAGGAAGAATATCTAAATGATATGGAATCCACATGTCTCACTGTAAAACTCGAAAATAAAAAGTAGATATAAAATTTCAATACAATAGTTGAGGTATGTAGAGGATCCTCTTAGATCAATGTGATTCAATGATAAAAAGAACATGGTAAATATTTACTGAATAAATTACAAAATTAAACTATCTTTTTTTATAAGATTTAATAACTAAAAAACATCAGATGGATAATGAATATTGAGGGCAAATCTCCACATCAGGAGAAGAAATTTATTTTCCAAGGACTCAGAAAACCCATAATATGAGTGAGGTTCAGATTCCATCATGGTAGATTTAAATATATAGAATTATTGAAAACCATCCATAAATAAGGATTATTTATTGTTTTTTTCACGTTTTGTGTTAATCTGGGTAACATATTATAATCTTACTGGTATTACATACCTTCACCCTGAAATTTTCATGATCCAATTGACTAGATTACACTACTCAAACATATTTCAAAATAAAATCATTGATGTCGTACCTATTATTTAAACTTTATGGATTTTTTTCAATTAAATGTATTATTACTTGTTAAAATATAATTTAATTCTTTGAGTAAATTGCATTATTAATGTATGGGGGATGGAACATTTTTAGTTAAGGATTGTAATTTTATTTATATTTTAAAAAACAACAATGTTTTATTAATTTTATTTTTGTTTTTGCTTTAGTTTTTTGGATTATGAATCTTTTGATCCAAATTTATTTTAGTTGAAATTTCATAAAAACCCATATTAATTAGTGAAACAACATTTTCCCTGTAACCATGATTATATGAATTTTTGAAAGACATTTTCTCAAGTATTAATCTTCTATACATTCAAGAAATGTCCTCTAATATTTTAATATTATTCTATATATAACTATAATTATATATTAAATCACATTTCCATGATTCTTGTGAACCATTTTTCATATTCTATACATTAACCTTAGTTATTTTGAGAAACAAACCCATCATTCTTCATCCTGATTTTATATATTACGATAAAAACATTAGGTTTTTATATATTTTTTTAAAATGATTGAATTATTTTGTTGTTTTTAAATCCCAATATACATGATAATACATTTTCATTCTAGAATATATATTCTGTTTATTATTTATATACTTTTTAATCCATGAATATTTTTTTTAGTTTTCCCACATTACTAGTCAATTCTCCCTATCTAACATGCTCTTAAATTGGAATTGCATGATCTACTTGAGCATTACTAGATGGTGGTACCGTGTTTTTTTGAGATACATTGTTTGGATATAATATGGGTGGTCAATAAAATGTTTAAGATAATAGTTTACTGATGAAAAATTCAATCGTTTGAAATTGGAGATGATATGGAGCTTCTAAAGGAGATATAATGTAAAGCCTATCCTGAGCATTACAAAACCATGAAATTATGGGATGTACTAGTGGCGATAATGATAAATAATTGGATAATATTTGGGTTTTCAATTTAAAATTTTTTTATATTATTTTGGAACTAATTTCAAACTCAGGGGAGTGAGGATAAGACCACAAATGAGTGAAAATTATAATAGTGCATTTCTGTAACACCCAAAGTTCCATGGTATGCTTCCCTTTGAATAATGCAATAGCGTGTGTTGTACGCAACATCGAGTTCTAACACAACACAACCAATCCAAATAGCAATTATGAATAGTAATACCCACTTTTTGAAATTTTATACAATTTATCTCTCAAAATGGACTTCATTTTCAGATTCGGAATATCTAATTTATCTTAGGGTGAAATTTTGGTACTTTTCAGATAACTTTTATATTTTGATGAATAGTGAATATTATTAAATTTTAATTTTAAAAAAGTTTTTTAATCAAAATAATTAATAGTGATAAATTATGAATTAGAGTGGTTTTAAAGTATATTTAGAATATATTTTTACCATTTAATTCAATATTGGTCATTGGACATAATTTCACAATTAAACCAGACACAAATAATTATCAGTCTTTTGATAGTTATTATATCCTAAAAACACGCTTTTTGTTTTGACAGTGGGAATTAATATTAAATTAATTTTTGACACTTTTGTGTTTTTAATTTAGAAAATTGTATTCCATATTTGGAATCTGGATTTTGAAATTTTGTAAATAGGTAACTTTTAGTTTTAGACATTTTGAATAATTACTTCAGTAAATATTTTATTTACCATGGTTAAAGGGTAAATCTTGTAAATAAGGGTTAATGAAATAATATTATAATAATAATAAATTACCCTAAAACGTGTCCTAAATTTATTGTTGGATACATGTCCGACCAAGGGCATCTTTGGGTCGATTTTGGGACCCCATGGAGCCACTTGTAAGTGATAATGACACTTTATATTAATTAATTAAAAATAAATACAAAAATGACATAACCACATATCTATTAGAAAAACAATTTTTACATAGGGTTATATATTTTTGATTTCGATTATAAATAATAATTAGAAATCTAAAAAGTTTTATTACATAATTATATTTTATTTATAATTTATAGAACTTAAATAATATAGTTTATTTATGACACAATGATGATGTAGTAATTATCATAATAGTGAAAAATTAAAATAATTGATATTATAAACACCCAAAATAATATAATTTGATATGTTTTATGAATTACACTAATTTTCTAGGATACTATGACATTTTTTTATTGATTTAATTATCATTTTTCGAAGTAATCATTCTGTTATGATTTTTACACAAATCAATTATTGAATAGTGTCAAAATTGACACAAAAGAGTTCTTAATAAAAATATTATATTATTAATTGATATTAAATTACTAAAAATATAAGGTTCAGCCAGGAGACATATATCATGATATTTTTATCATTAATGGACCACATGTGGGTTTCTTGTAGGTATATAGTATGTTTATTAACCATATAATATAAAAATACAAATAGATATTATAAAAGTGAAACTAATTAACTAAGAGTTAATACTTAATGATAAGGTTAGTATAGTAACCCAAACCTATATAAATAATATTGGTTGAGTATTTTTAGACCTATACCCACCATAAACTCTAAATAATCCACTTTTGAGCTATTAGAAGTTGAATATGAATTTATTATAAAATAATATTTCTAGCTTTTCCAAAGTTCCCCCTCACCCCTCTTATAAAAGGTCACTCCTCATTCTCATTAATTCACACCTTAAAAGCAATTTGGTTCGGCCAAAAACTACCCAAATACTTTATCAACATCCCTATATTCAACCTAGATATTATATATTGATAATGAAGCCAACCTAGGTGTCCATTTTGATCAAATCAAAAGGAAGAACCCGAAGAAGAGGTTATGTTTTTACCACCCTCTTTCAAGATCCATTCTTCTTCAACTTCTTCTTTCATATTTATTTCTATTATAAAATTACAAATCCACTATCTCCTATATACTGTGATGTTATTATAAATATGGTACATCCATATTCATTATTCTATCCATCCTTTGAATGACATGTAACCATACGTGCGTACGTACGACTTACCATCTCCACGTTGTGGTGTAATTGTTATTCAATACATTATTATTTGGAAGGGTATAATAATGATGTGTATTTAATATAAATAATAAATATAATATTATAAGTATTATGTATATATGTTATAACATCCAATTATATATTATTTTAATATCAAAATAATGATATTTTCGCTCGTGCGTACGTACGGATTACCGTCTCCACGATGCGATGAGATTCATTTCCAAGTTCACCATTAATCGACTATTATAAAAAATATATATTACTAATAAGTATGTAATATATGACATTATAATACTACTGGAGATATATATATATATATATGCATTTATGTACTTAAATATATCTTATTCACTTACATCAGTTCAGTACTATATGAAAACGGAAATAGCATTTATGCGTACGTACGGACTACCGTCTCCATAAACGGTGTTTTCCATTTCATATATACGTCTATTAAAAATTTTTATATTCTAAATATATATGATAAATAAATCATGTTTTATATTCTATAATTATTTAAATCATACAATAAATAGTAACAAGTGAAAACACGTACGATAAAGAAAGCGATTATTACCCAAATTATTAATATTACATTGAAATTATTATTAAATGGGTAGTATAAAGACATAAATGAATAATGTATGATATTATAAATATTTATATGGTTCTGGTACAATTTAATAACATACTATATTCTTCATACATGAGGCTAAATGTACCCTCTACTAAAGGATAGTTCAAGGTAAGGGGTTTTCATCTCACTCTTTATTCTCGTGAGATTCATGTCATAATGCCACTATTACCTTTTGTGTGGTGTATGTACTGCCCATAATTGTATTTTTTATGTAACAAAATGTAATTGATCTGTATTTTCATATTCATTATATGATATCTCTTTCATGGGGTGTATGTTTCGTAAATTGCCAAATTGGTAAGGGTTAATTCCTCAATCTCATTATTATCCAAGATTGTTTATGTGTAAGTATCTACTAGGACATTTTAATCATCCTGGTCCAAGTTTTATGAAAGAGTTTTCAAATGGATTATTTTAAGGGACTTTTTACTAAAGCAAATTTACAAATGTTTTAAATATTTATTCTTCTAAATCATTCTCTTTAATGTCCATGTCTTCAAAATGGTTTTTAAGGATTTATTTATATGGACAAGAATAATTTTAAAATGATAATTCCTTTCAAAAGATTCAAAGTGGTATGGGACACTTTGATTGAATAATGTCTTCAAATGACTTATTTTATAAATTGTGTGCCTTTAAAATGTTTTCATGAAAAAAGGGGTATTTCTCTCAAAGAGTTTTACAAATCATTTTCATCTATATCAAAATTCATAAATGGATTTTATACTTGTTTGAAGTTGATTTATCATGATACAAATCATCAATATTGTGTTGAAGTTTTTTTGATATGTTCGACTGTGGATTTGTTATTTTTATACCATTCATGGTTTATGGAGAAAGTATTGGAATTTGGTATACTAGTTTTAATACGAATGTTTATGTTATGTTTAAACCTGCTCATATGAGGAATGCATTGAACTTAATAAGTGACAGGTGGAGCCCGATGTAGCTCATCAATGCATCGGTAGGTCTCATGAGACAAACTAGTGTCTTGGCACAATGCCTTGGAAGAATCTTATTTGTAGTCCTTTCATGAGGACATGGCTATGTGGTTATGAATGTCTGGCATTATGCATTCCATTATTATGAAAGTGGTTATTGATATTGCATGTGATAATTCAATTAGTAGAATATCCATGTGAATAAGAAAATGGAATTATTTCATTTTATTTCTTTCATATTATGTTGAAGTTAAAGTATAAAAGGATTTTTTTTAGTTATACATTGCCTTAAATGATTATGTTTATATATGAATGTTTCCACTGTATTGCTTACCCTTAATGAGCGTTTGAGCTCACCCCTTTCTATGTTTTATTTTTCAAAGGATTCAAAAAAGTGTATTGTGATTGATATTTAGGGATAATCTAAGGGAATAATGGTGTTCATAAAGATTATTTATGTTATTGTGAATGTCTTAAAGTGCAATGTAGCATTCATGTTTTTAATCTATTTCCCAAGACTACTAAACTGATCTGTCCTCTGGGACATTATTCCTTGTAATCATGCCAATGTATTAAAATAATGCACCGACTCTGGGTAACTATGGTCGGGGCATTACAGTTGGTGTCAGAGGATGTTTAGCAATAACCTTGGAAACTAGTTTTAGATAAACTCTGATTAGAGCACATATCCCTAAGATAGACATTGAAGATTAGTATAGAAGAACTTCCGAGAATTTTGTTATTGTAGATATTTTTTGAGTTTTCCATGAAATATATCCCTGTCTGGATATGAGTAGGTAGAGGAAGCTCTGGCAAAGATGTACCTAGGTGTAAAACCCAAAAATACCGCTTTGAGCTAGACTCGAAAAGGAACTGGTGCACTACAATGGGCCTTACTGCACTCTTGGTTATGACACTCTCGGGGGATATGCTTAGGATATTTCTCATTTTCATTATGAACCATTATGAAGGGTATATGAGTATATACTTCCTCAATGAATTTTTTTTATGATTATGGATTATATCCATAAACTATTCAATTTATGTTATGTGTTTTACAAGTATGGAATTATGTATATTTATTCATAAACTAATCTATTGAATTCCATTGTTTAGAAATAGTTCCCATTAGAAGGAATGAGAACCCTAGCAATACACTTGATCCAATGATTATGAATGATCATCTCTTTCATGGTCTTAAGCCAGAATTTAGAAGGGAAATTATCTCTAACGTGTTATCATCATATGAAGAAATTGTATCATATATTGATAAGATAAGTAAATAATTCTCTGAGTCCTATGGCTTTGAAGGGAATCCGAAGAAGGAAAGGATGGTATAGAGAAGAATAGATAAAGGGAATAAGGTAAAGAGGGATTTTCCCATATGTGATAACTATAGAAAGAATCACCTTGGAAAATGCATGAACGGAATGGGAGTATGTTATAACAATGGAAAAAAAGGACACCAAGTATGTGACTGCAAGGGTAAGAAAAAGGTTTCAAATTTACAATTCTTCATCTACACGGAGTTTGGAAACTACGCAAACCAATGTCCCAGTCATCAGACTATGCCGCAAATGATGCTATTGGATAATAATCAAGTTATGATACTACAACAGATGAAAAGGAATGAATAGTGTTATTATGTTTTTTTACTTTGTAATTATTTCATTGAATTGTTCTATCAATGATGTAATGGAAATAAATAATGATTGTACAACAGTACTAATTCATTTAGGATTTGAGATTTTATGGTACAAAGAAAAGGGACTCTATACAGAGTTATACATTGTGAAAATTATATGGTTGAAGGGAAGATAAACCTTAATATGGTCCTAATATTGAGGTAATGATTTTGGAATAAGATATGGTTGATTTGGGTAAATTATATTATATATTCTTGACTTCTTTGAAACTGATTAATGATTTGTATATTCAATCATTGTTGGAGTTTACAACATTTTTGGATGGATGAAGTATATCTAGTATTCCATAAGGAATAAGGTAATATGAATGTAATCAATAAGGTTTTATGGTAATTCATGAAGTTTTAGTTTTCTAAAAGAATACACGATGAAGGTATTCATAAGCTATTGCGGGTTAAAAAGGATCTACATTATGATTACCATTCATATAAATTTTGGAATGAGAGTTTACATGAGTATTTTGGATAAGTCTAAAGGATGGAAGGGATTATGTTTGAATTGTTATTTTCGGATTTTTATAAAAGGAAAACATGCAGACCGTGTGACGACCCGTTGCGTCGGACAAAGCTATGGGAATCGAACCCACAACCATCGTGCAATGGGGATTTATCACCTACCACTGGACTACGTAATGTTCCTAGATGGTATAATGTAGTATCTTTTTTAAAAGTTATGATATGTGGATTATAAATTTATTATATTTGGAACCCTATACGATTAGGATAAATAGATTATTTTTGAGTTGTAATATGTTTAGGGATGAAAGATGAGTTTGTGGTAGAAATTTATTAATGGATAAAAATTCTAATTATAAATTAAGTATATCTCCTTATGATATTATACAATCTCATAAATAAATTCCTCAACATGAACAAAAGGAGCGTAGAACAAAAATGTTGTCCTAGATGGTACCTTAGATCATCCCAAATTAATGGCTTTGGGATTGTTGTCCTTTTCGTTTCCAGGTTCTCTACCACTCTACATCAAAATTGATGGTTAGATTTCTCTTCCATAACCATATTTTCCTACATGGAACCCTAGTATGTGTTATTTTCGTTAACCTTCATACTTACCACTCTTTATTTTCAATAGAGGCCTCATTAATCCATTTTTCGATGTGGGATTTCAACTAAGATATTTTGAAATGTCAACCCCAAGTTTCCAATACCGAGTATAAATTTCGAGGATGAAATTTATTGAAGTAGGGGAGAATGTCACACTCCAAGCTTCCATGGTATGCTTCCCTTTGATTAATGCAATAGTGTGTGTCGTACGCAACATCGAGTTCTAACACACCACAACCAATCAAACTAGCCGTTATGAATAGTAATACACAATTTTTTGAATTTTTTACATTTTATCTCTCAAAATGGATTTCATTTTCGGATTTAGAATATCTAATTTATCCAAGGGTGAAATTTTGGTACTTTTTGGATAACTATTATATTTTGATGAATAGTGAAAATTTCAAAATTTAATTAAAAACAACTTTTTTAATCAAAATAATAAACAGTGATAAATTATGAATTTGTATGATTTTAAAGTTAATTTAGAATATATTTTTTCCATTTAATATAATGATTGTCATTGGACATAATTTCACATTTAAACCAGACATAAACAAGTATCAATCTTTTGATAGTTATTATATCTTAAAAACACGGTATTTGTTTTGACAGCAGGAATTAATATTAAATTAATTTCTGCCACTTCTGTGTTTTAAATTTGAAAAAATGGATTCCATATTTTTAATCATGATTTCCAAATTTTGTAAATAGTTAACTTTTATTTTTAGTCATTTTTAATAATTACATCGGTAAATATTTTATTTACCATGGTTAAAGGGTAAATCCGGTAAATAAGGGTTAAGAAAATAATATTATAATTATAATAAATTACTTTAAAAAGTTTCATACCCTTATTGGTGGATATATGTCCGACCATGGGCATCTTTGGGTTGATTTTGGGATCCCATGGAGCCATTTGTAAGTTATAATGACACATTATATTAATTAAGTTAAAATAAATACAAAAATGACATAAGCATATATCTTTTAGCAAAACAATTATTACATAAAATTATATATGTTGGATTTTAGATTATAAATATTAACTATAAATCTAAAATGATTTCCTACATAATGATATTTTATTTATAATTTTTAGACATTAAAATATATAATTTATTTATGACACAATGATGATGCAGCAATTACCATAATAGTGAAAAATTAAAATAATTGATATTATAAACAAACAAATAAATATAATTTGAGAATTTTAATGAATTACTCTAATTTTCTACGTTACTATTACACGTTAGAATTGATTTAATTAACTTTATTATAATTTATCATTCTGTTATGTTTTTTACACAAATCAATTATTGAATAGTGTCAAAATTGACATAAAAGAGTTTTTAAAACAAATATTATATTATTAATTGATATTAAATTCATAAAATTATAAAGATTGTCCAATAGACTTATATAATGATAGGTGTATCATTAATGTACCACTTTGGGGTATCATGGAATTATATAGTATGCTTATTAACCATATAATATAAAAATACAAAGACACATTGTAGAAGTGAAACTAATTAACTAACAGTTAATACTTAATGATAAGGTTAATATAGTAATGAAAACCTATCTAAATCCTATCGGTTGATTGTTTTTAGAGATTTCCCCACCATAACCTTTAAATAATCCACTTTGGAGCCATTAAAAACCAAATATGAATTTATTATAAAATAATATTTCTTTCTTTTTCAAAGGTGCCCCTCACCCCTCTTATAAAAAGGCACTCCCCCTTTTCCTTAATTCACACCATCAAAGCCTTTCGGTTCTGCCAACCCCTTCCCAAATACACTTTGAACTTCCCTCACTTCATCATAGAGGCCTTATTTTGAAATTAAAGCCATCCTAGGGAGCCCTTTTGATCAAATCAAAAGGAAGAACCCGAAGAATATGTAATGTTTTTACAATCCTCTTTCAAGATCCGTTCTTCTTCAACTTATTCTTTCATTGTTATTTATATTCTAAAATAATAAATCCAGTATCTCCTATATACTTTGATGTTATTATATATATGGTACATCCATATTCATTATTCTATCCATCCTTTGAATGAAATGTGACCATACGTGTGTATGTACGACTTACCGTCTCCACGTCGTAGTGTAATTGTTATTTAATACATTATTATTTGCATGGGTATACTAATGATGTTTATTTTATGTAAATAATAAATATAACATTATAAGGATTCTGAATATATGATATACCATCCAATTATATATTAT
Organism: Viscum album; assembly: GCA_963277665.1. Taxonomy (NCBI): domain Eukaryota; kingdom Viridiplantae; phylum Streptophyta; class Magnoliopsida; order Santalales; family Viscaceae; genus Viscum; species Viscum album. Next base: position 455,770 of record CAUJRU010000236.1, read on the forward strand.
TTTAATTTCAAAAGAATGATATTTTCGCTCGTGCGTACGTACGGATTTCCGTCTCCACGATGCGTTGAGATTCTTTTCCAAGTTCACCATTCATGGACGATTATAAAAAATATATATTACTAATAGGTATTTAATATATGAAATTATAATACTAATAGATATATATATATATATATATATTAGTATTTATGTACTTACATATATCCTATTCACTTACTTCCATTCAATACTATATGAAAACGGAAACAACATTTATGCGTACGTATGGACTACCGTCTCCATAAACGGTGTTTTCCATTTCATATATATGACTATTATAAATTTATATATTTTAAATACATATGATAAATATATAATTTTTGATATTCTGGAAGTAATTAAATCATACAATCAAGAGTAACAAGTTAAAACATGTACGATAAAGAAAGCGATTATTACCCAAATAATTAATATAACATGGAAATTATTGTTAAATGGGTAGTATAAAATCATAAATGAATAATGTATGATATCATAAATATAATATGGTTCTTGTATAATTTAATAACATACTATAGTATTCATACAGGATGCTAAAAGAACCCTCGACTAATGGAATGTGCAAGGTAAGGGGTTTTCATATCACTCTTTATTCCCGTAAGATTCATGACATATTGCGACTATTACCTTTTGTGTGGTGTATGTACTACCCATAATTGTATTTTTTTTATTTAATAAAATTTAATTGATTTGTATTTACATATTCATTGTTTGATATCTCTTTCATTGGGTGTATGTTTCATAAATTACCAAATTGTTAAGGGTTAATTCCTCAGTCTCATTATTATCCAAGATTGTTTATGTGTAAGTATCTACTAGGACATTTTTATCATCTAGCTCCATGTTTTATGAAAGAGTTTTAAAATGGAGTATTTTAAGGGACTTTGTACTAAAACAACCTTTTCAAATTTTTTAAATATTTATTCTTCTAAATCATTCTCTTTAATGTCCATTTTTTCAAATATGGTTTTTAAGGATTTATTTATATGGACATGAATGTTTTTTAAATGTTAATTCCTTTCATTAGTTTCAAAGTGGTATGGGAAAATTTGATTCAAAAATGTCTTTAAATGACTTAGTTTCTAAATTGTTTGACTTTAAAATGTATTCAAGAAAAAATGGGTATTTCTCTAAAAGAGTTTTACAAATCATTTTCATGTATGTCAAAATTCATTAATGGATTTTATACTTGTTTTGATGTTGATTTATCATGATACAAATCTTCCATATTGTGTTAAAGGTTTTGTGAAATTTTTGAATATGGATGTGTTATTTTTATACCATTCATGGTTTATGGAGAAAGTATTTAAATTACGTATACTATTTTTAATACGAATGATTATGTTATGTTTAAACCTGTTCATATGAGGAATGCATTGGACTTAATAAGTGACGGGTGGAGTCCGCTATAGCTTATCGATGCATCGGTAGGTCTGATGAGACAAACTAGTGTTTTGGCACAAGGCCTTGGAAAAATATTATTTGTAGTCTTGGCACGAGGCCTTGGCTATGTGGTTATGATAGTTTGGCATTATACATTCCATCATTATAAAAGTGGTTATTGATATTGCATGTGATTATTAGATTAGTAGAATATCCATGGCAATAAGTAAATGGAATTAATTCATTTTATTTCTTCCATATTATGTTGATGTTCAAGTTTAAAAGTCTTTTGTTTTGTTATACATTGCCTTAAATGATTATGTTTTTTTATTGAATGTTTCCACTGTATTTCTTACCCTTAATGAGCATTTGAGCTCACCCCTTTCTATGTTTAATTTTTCCCAAGATTCCAAGAAGTGTATTGAGATTGATATTCAGGGATAATCCAATGGAATAATAGTGTTTATAAAGACTATTTATGTGATTTTGTATTTCATAAAGTGAAATGTATCATTCATATATGTAATCTATTTTCCAAGACTGCTAAAATGATCGGTCCTTCGGGACTTGATTCCTTGTAATCTTGCCAATGTATTAAAATAATGCACCGACTCTAGGTAAGTGGGGTCGGGGCGTTATAGTTGGTGTTCGAGGAATTTTAGTAATAACCTTGGAAACTAGATTTAGATATACTCTGATTAGAGCACATAGACCTAAGATAGACTTTTAGGATTAGTATAGATAAACTTCCTAAAATTTTGGTATTGTGAATATTTTGTGAGTTTTCCGAGAAATATATCCATGTCTGGATACGAGTAGGTAGAGATAGCTCAGGCACAGATGTTCCTAGGGGTAAAACCTTAAAACACAGCATTGAGCTAGACTCGAATGGGAACGGGTGCACAAAAATGGGTCTTGCTGCCCTCTTGGTTACGACACTCCTATGGGATATGCATAGGATAATTATAATTTTCTTTATGAACCATTTTGAAGGGTATATGAGTATATACTTCCTCAAAGAAAACATTTTTATTATTATGGATTAGATCCATAAACTGTTCAATTTATGTTAAGATTTTTTCATATATGGAATTATGTATTTTGATTCATAAACTAATCTAGTGAATTCCATTGTTTAGAAATGGTGCCCATTAGAAGGAATGAGAACCCAAGCAATACGCATGAAGCAAAGAGTAAAATATATCATATCATTCATGGTCATAATCCAGAATTTTGAAGGGAAATTTTCTCCCACGTGTTTTCATCATATGAAGAAATCGTATCATGTGTTGATAAGATAAGTAAAGAATTCTCGGAGTCTTGTGGCTTTGAAGGGAAGCTAGAGAAGGAAAGGATGGTAGAGAGAAGAATAGATAAAGGGAATAAGGTAAAGAAGGATTTTCCCATATGTGATAACTGTAGAAAGAATCATCTTGGAAAATGCATTAAGGGTATGGGAGTATGTTATTAGTGTGGAGAAAAAGGACACCAAGTACATGACTGCAAGGGTATGAAAAAGGATTCAAATGTACAATGCTTCATCTGAAAGGATTTTGGACACTATGCGAACCAATATCCTAGTCATCAGACTATGCTGAAAATAATGCTATTGGATAATGATAAAGTTATGATACTACCACAGATGAAGAGGAATGACTAGTGTTATTATGTTTTTTAATTATTTCATTGAAGTGTTGTATCAATGATGTACTTGAAATAAATAAGGATTGTATTGCAGTACTTTTCATTTAGTATTTGAGATTTAATGTTACTAAGAAATGTGACTCTATAGAGAGTTAAACATTTTGGAAATTACATGGTTGAAGGGAAGATAAACCTTAATATGGTCCTAATATTGAGGTAATGATTTTGGAATACGATATGGTTGATTTGGGTAAATTATATTGGATATTCTTGACATCCTTGAAACTGATTAAAGATTTGTATATTCCATCATTGCTGGAGTTTACAACATTTTTTCATGGATGAAGTATATCCATTATTATATAAGGAATAAGGGAGCATGAATGTAATCAATAAGGTATTATTGTAATTCCGGATGTTTTAGTGTTTTAAAAGAATACATGATGAAGGTATTCACTTACTATTGCGGGGTAAAAAGGATCTATATTATATTTACATTTCATATAAATTTTGTACAGAGAGTTTAAAATGGTATTTTGGATAAGTCTAAAGGTTGGAAGGGATTATGTTTGAAATTTTATTTTTTGATTTTTATAAAAGGACAACACGCAGACCGTGTGACGACCCGTCGCATTGGACAAAGCTGTGGGAATCAAACGAACAAACATAGTGCAATGGGGATTTATCACCTACCACTGGACTACGTGAAGTTCTTGGATGGTATAGTGCAGTTTCTTTTTTTAAAAGGTCTGATATATGGATTATAAATTTATTATATTTTGAACCCTATACAATTAGGATAAATAGATTATTTTTGAGTTGTATTATTTTTTGGGTTGAAAGATGAGTTTGTGGTAGAAATTTATTAATTGATAATAAAACTAATTATAAATTAAATATCTCCTTATGATCTTATACAATCTCATTAATAAATTCCTCAGCATTAAGAAATGGAACTTAGAACAAAAATTTTGTCCTAGATGGTACCTTATATAATCCCAAATTTATGGCTTTGGGATTGTTGGCCTTTTTATAGCCACGTTCTCTACCACTCTCCATCAAATATTGATTGTTATATTTCTCTTCCATATCAATATTTTTCTACATGGAACGCTAGTATGGGTTATTTTCGTTAACCTTCATACTTACCACTATTTATTTTCAATAGTGGCCTCATTAATCCATTTTTCGATGTGGGATTTCAACTAAGATATTTTGAAATGTCAACCCCACGTTTCTAATACTAAGTATAAATTGCGAGGATGAAATTTATTGAAGGATGGAAGAATGTAACACCCCAAGCCTCCATTGTACGCTTCCCTTTGAATAATGTAATAGTGTGTGTTGTATGCAATATCGAGTTCTAACACACCACAACCAATCAAACTAGCCGTTATGAATAGTAATACCCACTTTTTGAAACATTATACATTTTATCTCTCATATTGGACTTCATTTTTGGATTTGGAATATCTAATGTAGCCTAGGGTGAAATTTTGGTACTTTTTGGATAACTTCTATATTTTAATGAATAGTGAAAAGTACTAAATTTTAATTAAAAACAACTTTTAAATCAAAATAATTAATAGTGATATATTATTAATTTGAGAGGTTTTAAAGTATATTTAGAATAAATTTTTACCATTTAATAAAATGTTTTTCATTGTAAATAATTTCACAATTAAACTGGACACAAACAAGTATCAATCATTTGATAGTTATTTTATCTTAAAACACGCTTTTTTTGTTTTGACAGTGGGAATTAATTTTAAATTAATATCTTCCACTTCTGTGTTTTGAATTTGGAAAAATTGATTTCAGATTAGGAATCAGGATTTCCAAATTTTTTAAATAGGTAAGTTTTATTTTTAAACATTTTAAATAATTACTTCGGTAAATATTTTATTTACCATGGATAAACGGTAAATCCAGTAAATAAGGGTTAAGAAATAATTATATAATTATAATAAATTACCTTAAAATGTGTCCTAACCTTATTGGGGGATACATGTCCGACCATGGGAATTTTTGGTCGATATGAAGATCCCATGGAGCCACTTGGAAGTGATAATGACACTTTATATTAATTAAGTAATAATAAATACAAAAATGACATAAGCATATATCTGTTAGAAAAACAATTTTTACATAAGGTTATATATGTTGGATTTTCGATTATAAATATTCATTAGAAAAATAAAAATATGTTCCACATATTGGTATTTTATTTATAATTTTTAGAATTTATATAATTTAATTTATTTATGACAAAATGATGATGCAGTAATTACCATAATAGTGAAAAATTAAAATAATTGATATTATTAACACACAAATAAATATAATTTGGGAATTTTTATGAATTAAACTAATTTTCATAGTTACTATGACATTTAGGATTGATTTAATTATCTTTTTTCTCAGTAATCTTTCTGTTATGTTTTTTACAAAAATCAATTATTGAATAGTGTGAAATTTGACATAAAAGAATTTTTTAAAAACAAATATTATATTATTAATTGATATTAAATACTAAAAAATATAAGGATCAGCCAAGAGACTTATATCATGATAGGTGTATCATTAATGGACCACTTTGGGTAGATTGGAAGTATAGAGTATGTTTATTAACCATATAATATAAAAATACAAAGAGACATTGTAGAAGTGAAACTAATTAACAAACAGTTAATCCTTAAAAATAAGGTTAATATAGTTTCCCAAACCTGTCTAAATCCTATCGGTTTAGTGCTTTTAGACATATAACCTCCATAACCATTAAATAATCTATTTTTGAGCCATTATAAACTGAATATGAATTTATTATAAAATAATATTTCTTTCTTTTCAAAAGGTGCCCCTCACCCCTCCTATAAAAGGGCACTCCCACTTCACATTAATTCACACCTTCAAATCCTTTTGGTTCAGCCAAACCCCACCCAAATACTCTATTAACTTCCCTAATTTCATCCTAGAGGCCATAGTTTGTTATGAAATCCAACCTAGGGAGCCCTGTTGATCAAATCAAAATGAAGAACCCGAAGAATAGGTAATGTTTTTACCACCCTCATTCAAGATCCTTTCTTCTTCAACTTCATCTTTATTTGTTATTTATGTTATAAAATAATAAATCCAGTATCTCCTATATATTTTGATGTTATTATAATTATGGTATATCCATATTTATTATTCTATCCATCTTTTGAATGACATGTAATCATACGTGAGTACGTATGGCTTACCGTCTCCACGTCGTGGTGTAATTGTTATTCAATATATTATTATTTGGATGGGTATAATAATGATGTGTATTTGATGTAATTAATAAATATAACATTCTTAGGATTCTTTATATATGATATACCATCCAATTATATTTTATTTTTATATCAATAGAATGATATTTTTGCTCATGCGTACGTACAGATTATAGTCTCCACAATGCGATGAGATTCATTTCCATGTTCACCATTCATCGACGATTATAAAAAATATATATTACTAATAAGTATGTAATATATGAAATTATAATACTAATGGAGATATATATATATATATTTATATATATAAGTATTTATGTACTTACATATATCTTATTCACTTACTTCCGTTCAATACTATATGAAAACGGAAACATTTTTTATGCGTACGTACAGACTACTGTCTACATAAATGGTGTTTTTCATTTCATATATATGTCTATTATAAATTTTTTTATTCTAAATATATATGATAAATAAATCATGTTTTATATTTTGGATGTATTAAAATCATACAATCAAGAGTAACAATTTAGAACACGTACGATAAAGAAAGCAATTATTACCCAAATTATTAATATAACATGGAAATTATTATTAAATGGGTAGTATAAAGTCAGAAATAAATAATGTATGATATAATAAATATTAATATGGTTCTGTTATAATTTAATAACTTACTATAGTCTTCATACATGAGGCTAAACGTACCATCAACTAATGGAAAGTGCAAGGTAATGGGTTTTCATCTCACTCTTTATTCCCTTGAGATTCATGTCATATTTCCACTATTACCTTTTGTGTGTTATATGTACTGTTCATAATTGTATTATATATGTAATACACTTCAATTTATGTGTATTTACATATTCATTGTATGATATCTCTTTCATGGGGAGTATGTTTCGTAAATTACCAAATTGGTAATGGTTAATTCTTCAATCTCATTATTATCCGAGATTGTTTATGTGTAAATATCTACTAGGACATTTTTATCAGCCATGTCCATATTTTAGGAAAGAGTTTTCAAATGGAGTATCTAAAGGGACTTTTTACTAAAACAACTTTTCAAATGTTTTAAATATTTATTCTTATAAATCATTCTCTTAAATGTCCATGACTTCAAAATGGTTTTTAATGATATATTTATATAGACATGAATGTTTTTAAAATTTTAATTCCTTTAAAAAGTTTCAAAGTGGTATATGACAATTTGATTCAAAAATATCTTTAAATGACTTATTTTCTAAATTTTGTGACTTTAAAATGTTTTCATGAAAAAGAGGTATTTCTCTCAAAGTGTTTTACAAATCATTTTCATCTATGAAAAAATTATTTAATGCATTTTAAACTTATTTTGAAGTTGATTTATCATGATACATTCCTCCATATTGTGTTGTAGGTTTTGTGATATTTTTGACTTTGGATGTGTCATTTTATATACCATTCAAGGTTTATGGAGAAAGTATTGACATTTCATATACTAGTTTTAATACGAAAGTTTATGTTATGATTAAACCTGTTCATATGAGGAATGCATTGGACATAATAAGTGATGGGTGGAGCCTGCTCTAGCACATAGATGCATTGGTTGGTCTCATGAGACAAAATAGTGTCTTGGAACATGGGCATGGAAAAATATTATTTGTAGTCTTGGTACGAGGCCTTGGCTATGTGGTTATGATAGTCTGGAATTATCCATTCCATCAGTATGAATGTGGTTATTGATATTTCATGTGATTATTCGATTAGTAGAATATCAATGTGTATAAGTAAATGGAATTATTTCATTTTATTTCTACCATATTATCTTGGAGTTAAAGTTTAAAAGGCTTTTGTTTTTGTTATACATTGCCTTAAATGTTTATGTTTATTTATGAATGTTTCCACTCTATTGCTTACCCTTACTCAGCATTTGAGCTCACCCATTTATATGTTTTATTTTTACCAAGAGTCCTGGAAGTGTATTGTTATTGATATTCAGGGATAAGCCAAGGGAATAATGTCATTCATAATGATTATTTATGTTGTTTTGTATATCTTAAAGTGCAATGTAAAATTCATGTATGTAATCTATTTTCCAATACTTCTAAACTGATCTTTTTTTTGGGACTTGATTCCTTGTAATCATGCCAATGTATTAAAATAATGCACTGAATCTGGGTAACTGGGGTCGGGGCGTTACAGTTGGAATCAGAGGAAGTTTAGAAATAACCTTGGAATCTAGATTTAGATAAACTCTGATTAGAGCACATAGGCCTAAGAAAGACTTTGAGGATTAGTATAGAAGATCATACTAGAGTTTTGGTATTGTAGAATTTTGTGAGTTTTCGGAGCAATATATCCCTATCTGGATACGAGTAGGTAGAGACGACTCTGACACAGATGTACCTAGCGGTAAAAACCGAAAACACCGATTTGAGCTAGACCTGGATGAGAACTAGTGCACGACAGTGGGCCTTCCTGCACTATTGGTTACGAAACTCCCGGGGGATATGCCTTGGATAATTCTCATTTTCGTTACGAACCATTATGAAGGGTTTATGAGTATATACTTCTTCAATCAAAACATTTTAATGATTATGGATTATATCCATAAAGTGTTCAATTTATTTTAATTGTTTTACAAGTATGGAATTATGTATTTTGATTCATAAACTAATCTAGTGAATGCCATTGTTTAGAAATGGCGCCCATTAGAAGGAATGATAAACCCAACAATACGCATGATCCAAAGAGTAAGAAGGACCACATCATTCATGGTCTGAAGCCAGAATTTAGAAGGGAAATAGTCTCCCATGTGTTATCATCATATGAGTAAATCGTATCATTTATTGATAAGATATATAAAGAATTCTAGGAGTCCTATTGCTTTGAAGGGAAGCCAGAGAAGGAAAGGATAGTAGAGAGAATAATATATAAAGGGAATAAGGTAAAGAAGGATTTTCCGATATGTGATAACTGTAGAAAGAATCACCTTGGAAAATACTGAAGGGAATGAGAGTATGTTATATGTGTGGTGAAAAGGGACACAATGTATGTGACTACAAGGGTAATAAAATGATTTCAAATGTTAAATGCTTCATCTGCAACGATTTTGGAGACTACGCGAACCAATGTACCAGTCAACATACTATGCCGCAAATGATGCTATTGGATAATAATCAAGTTATGATACTACCACAGATGAAGAGGAATGACTATTGTTATTATGTTTTTTATTTTGTAATTTTTTCATTGAAGTGTTGTATCAATGATGTACTGGAAATAAATAAGGATTGTACTGCAGTACTATTTCATTGGGGATTTGAGATTTTCCGTTACTAAGATATGTGACACTACAGAGAGTTAAACTTTTTGGAAGTTACATGGTTGATGGAAAGATAAACCTTAATATAGTCTGAATATTGAGGCACTGATTTTGTAATTAGATAAGGTTGATTTGGGTAAATTATGTTGGATATTCATGACTGCTTTGAAACTGATTAAAATTTTTATATTCCATCATTTTTCGAATTTAAAACATTTTTAGATGGATGAAGTATATCCAGTATTCTATAAGGAATAAGGGAGCATGAATGTAATCAATAAGGTTATATGGTAATTCAGGATGTTTCAGTGTTTTAAAAGAATACATGATGAACGGTATTCACATGATATTGTGGGGTAAAATCGATATAAATTATGTTAACCTTTCATATAAATTTAGGACTGAGAGTTTACATGAGTATATTGGATAAGTCTAAAGGTTGGAAGTGATTATGATTGAAATGTTAATTTTGTATTTTTATAAAAGGACAACACGTAGACCGTGTGACGACCCGTCGTGTCGGACAAAGCTTCGGGAATCAAACACAAAACCATAGTGAAATGGTGATTTATCGCCTACCACTGGACAACGTGATGTTCCTGGATGGTATAATGTAGTTTCATGTTTTAAAAGGTCTGATATGTGGATTATAAATTTCTTATATTTGGAACCCTATACGATTAGGATAAATAGAGTATTTCTGAGTTGTATTATGTTTTGGGGTGAAAGATGAGTTTGTTGTAGATATTTATTAATGGATAAAAACTCTAATTATAAATTAATTATATCTCCTTATGATCTTATAATGTATCAGAAATAAATTCCTCAACATTAAGAAAAGGAACTTAGAACAAAAATGTTGTCCTAGATGGTACCATAGATCAACCCAAATTTATGGCTTTGGGATTGTTGGCCTTTTCATATCCATGTTCTATACCACACTCCAACAAATATTGATGGTTATATTTCTCTTCCATATCCATATTTTTTTACATGGAACCCTAGTATGTGTTATTTTTGGTAACCTTCATACATACCACTCTTTATTTTCAATAGAGGCCTCATTAATCCATTTTTCGATGGAGGATTTCAACTAAGATATTTTGAAATGTCAACACCAAGTTTCCAATACTGAGTATAAATTATGAGGATGCAATTTATTGAAGTAGGGGAGAATGGAAAACCCCCATATGCCATGGTACGCTTCACTTTGAATAATGCAATAGCGTGTGTTGTAAACAACATCGAGTTCTAACACACCACAACCAATCAAACTAGCTTTTATAAATAGTAATACCCACTTTTTAAAATTTTATACATTTTATATCTCAAAATAGACATCATTTGTGGATTCAAAATATCTAATTTAGCCTAGGGTGAAATTTTGGTACTTTTCGGATAACTTTTATATTTTGATGAATAGTGAAAATTATTAAATTTTAATTAAAAACAACTTTTTAAATCAAAATAATTAATAGTGATAAATTATGAATTTGAGTGGTTTTAAGGTATATTTAGAATATATTTTTACCATTTAATACAATGTTGGTCATTGGACATATTTTTCACAATTAAACGAGACATAAACAAGTATCAATCTTTTGATAGTTATTATATCTTAAAAGCACGCTTTTTGTTTTGACAGTGAAAATTAATTTTAAATTAATTACTGACACTTCTGTGTTTTGAATTTGGAAAATGGATTCCGTATTTGTAATCAGGTTTTCCAAATTGTGTAAATAGGTACGATTTATTTTTAAACATTTTGAATAATTACTTCGGTAAATATTTTATATACCATGGTTAAATAGTAAATCCGGTAAATAAGGGTTAGAAAATATTATTATAATAATAATAAATTACCCTAAAACATGTCTTAAACTTATTGGTGGATACATGTCCGACCATGGGCATCATTGGGTCGATTTGGGGACCCCATGGAGTCACTTGTTAGTGATAACGACATATTATATTAATTAAGTTAAAATAAATACAAAATTGACATAAGCATATATCTATTAGAAAAAGAATTTTTACACAGGGTTATATGTGTTGGATTTTAGATTATAAATATTAATTAGAAATATAAAAAGATTTCATACATAATTACATTTTATTTATAATTTTTAGACATTATATAGTATAATTTAATTATGACACAATGATGATGTAGTAATTACCATAATAGTGAAAAACTAAAATAATTGATATTATAAACACCCAAATAAATATAATTTTAGACTTTTAATGAATTAAACTAATTTTCTAGGTTATTATGGCATATTAGTATTGATTTAATTATCTTTTTTCGAATTAATAATTCTTTAATCATTTTTACACAAATCAATTATTGAATATAGTAAAAATTAATATAAAATATTTTTAAAAAAAATATTATATTGTTAATTGATATTAAATTCCAAAAAATATAAGGATCAGCGAAGAAACGTATATCATGATAGTTATGTCAGTAATTGACAACTTGGGGGTATCTTGGAGGTATATAGTAAGTTTATTAACCATATAATATAAAAATACAAAGAGACATTGTAAAACTGATACAAATTAACTAAGGGTTAATACTTAAAGATATGGTTAATATAGTAACCCAAACATGTCTAAATACTATTGGTTGAGTGGTTTTAGATCTATATGCACTATAAAATTTAAATAATCCACATTTTAGCCATTAGAAACGAAATATGAATTTATTATAAAATAATATTTCTAGATTTTCCTAAGATGCCCCTCACCCCTCTTATAAAAGGGAACTCCACCTTCTCATTAATTCACACCATAAAAGCCTTTTGGTTCAGCCAAACCCTACCCAAATACTCTCTCAACTTTCCTCAATTAATCTTATAGGCATTAGTTTGATAAGAAATCAGAACTACGGATCCATTTTGATCAAATCAAAAGGAAGAACCCGAAGAAGAGGTAATGTTTTTACCACCCTCATTCAAGATCCTTTCATCTTCAAATTCTTCTTCCATTGTATTTTATATTCTAAAATAATAAATCAATTATATCCTATATAATTTAATGTTTTTATAAATATGTTACATCCATATTCATTATTCTATCCATCCTTTTAATGACATTTCATCATACGTGGCTACGTACGACATACCGTCTCAACGTCGTGGTGTAATTGTTATTCAATACATTATTATTTGGAAGGGTATAATAATGATGTGAATTTGATGTAAATATTAAATATAACATTATAAGGATTCTTTATATATGATATACCATCCAATTATATATTATTTTAATATCAAAATAATGATATTTTCGCTCATGTGTACGTACGGATTACCGTATCCATGATGTGATGAGATTCATTTCCAAGTTCACCATTCATCGACGATTTTAAAAAATATATATTACTAATACGTAGGTAATATATGTAATTATAATACTACTGGAGATATATATATATATATATATATATTTATATAATTATTTATGTACATACATATATCTTATTCACTTACTTCCGTTCAATACTATATGAAAACGGAAACAACGTCTATGCGTACGTACAGACCACCGTCTCCATAAACGATGTTTTCCATTTCATATATACGTCTATTATAATGTTTTATATTCTAAATATATATGATAAATAAATCATGTTTTATATTCTGGAAGTATTTAAATCATACAATCAAGAGTAACAAGTTAAAACACGTACGATAAAGAAAGCAATTATTACCCAAATTATTAATATAACATGGAAATTATTATTAAAGGGTTAGTATAAAGTCATAAATGAATAATATATGATATCATAAATATTAATATGGTTCTGGTATAATATAATAACATACTATAGTCTTCATAAAGAAGGCTAAACGTACCTTCGACTAAAGGAAAGTGCAAGGTAAGGGGTTTTCATCTCACTCTTTATTCCCGAGAGATTCAGCTCAAATTGCCACTATTACCTTTTGTGTGGTGTATGTACTGCCCATAATTGTATTCCTTATGTAATACATTTTGATTTATGTTTATTTACATATTCATTGTATTATATCTCTTTCATTGGGTGTATGTTTCGTAAATTACCAAATTGTTAAGGGTTAATTCTTCAATCTCAATATTATCTGAGATTGTTTATGTGTAAGTATCTACTGGGACATTTTTTTCATCCATATCCAATTTTTGTGAAAGAGTTTTCAAATGGATTATTTTAAGGGACTTTTTACTAAAAAAACTTTTCAAATGTTTTAAATATATATTCTTCTAAATCTTTCTCTTTAATGTTCATGTCTTCAATATGGTTTTTAAGGATTTATTTATATGGACGTGAATGTTTTTTAAAATTTGAATTCCTTTCAAAAGTTTCAAAGTTGTATGGGACACTTGGATTCAAAAATATATTTAAATGACTTATTTTCTAAATTTTGTGACTTTAAATTGTTTTCATGAAAAGGTGTTATTTCTCTCCAAGAGTTTTACAAATCATGTTCATCTATGTCAAAATTATTTAATGGATTTTAAACTTGTTTTGAAGTTGATTTATCATGATAAAAATCTTCCATATTGTGTTGAAAATTTTGTGATAATTTTGGCTGTGGATGTGTTATTTTTATACCATTAATGGTTTATGGAGAAAGTATTGAAATTTTGTATACTATTTTTAATAAGATTATTTATGTTATGTTTTAACCTGTTCATATGAGGATTGCATTGGACTTAATAAGGGACGAGTGGAGCCCGCTATAGCTTCTCGATGCATCGGTAGTTCTCATGAGACAAACTAGTGTCTTGCCACAAGGCCTTGGAAAAATCTTATTTGTAGTCTTGGCACAAGGCCTTGGCTATGTTGTTATGATAGTCTGGCATTATGCATTCCATCATTATAAAAGTGGTTATTAATATTGCATGTGATTATTCGATTAATTGAATATCCATGTGAATAAGTAAATGGCATTATTTTATTTTATTTCTGCCATATTAAGTTGAAGTTCAAGTTTAAATGGATTTTGTTTTATTTATACATTCACTTAAATTTTTATGTTTATTTATGAATGATTCCAGTGTATTTCTTACCCTTACTGAGAATTTGAGATCACCCCATTCTATGTTTTATTTTTCACAGGATTCAATAAGTTTATTGTGATTGATATTCAGGGATAATCCAAAGGAATAATGGAATTCATAAAGAATATTTATGTTATTTTGTATGTATTAAAGTGCAATGTAACATTCATGTATGTAATCTATTCTCCAATACTGCTAAACAGTTCGGTCCTTCAGGACGTGATTCCTTGTAATCATGCCAATGTATTAAAATAATTCACCGACTCTGGGTAACTGGGTTCAGGGCTTACAATTTCTTTATTAAAAAGTTTTTATCCCTCTACATTTGGCCTCATCTTTTTAACATATAAATACTACTAAAAAATCCATTGAAAAACCATGAAATGAAAAAATCAAAATGACATGACTATATATAACATAGAATGTGGACATATAAATTTATAAAGCCTATGGGAACATTTTCATAGGGCTGTATGAGAAAAAACAAGTTGAAAATTGACATTTGTGAGCTGAGGAAAATTTCATGTATGTTAGGATTCCTTTGTGCATGAGAGAAATTTTTTTGTTGAAATATAATTAATTATATAAATGTATAATATTATGTATTGGTATTTGTGAGGTTTAATTTCTTTTTATTCTTGATAGAAAATTCGGTCGATCACATGGGTATGTGTTTTGAATTTTCATTGATTTGATCTTAATACATACTTGTCCAAGATTCCAAATGATATTTTTAGTGGAATTTATATAGATAATATTTTAATCATTTTATTGTTATTTAATTTATTTTATTTCTTCTAATTCAAAAATTTGTTCTTTTTTTACAAAAATGTTGTATTTTTATTGTGTTTTGGGAAAAAAAATGAAATGTTCTTAATTATGGAATTTTAACATTGTTTATCATTTAGTTATTTTTATAATAATATTTATAATATTAATCGAATTTGATGATCCATTTTTTACGATTTTTTACATATTCTTCTATAACATTATATTTAGGATCTACTGAAAATTCAAAATTCCATTATCCTAATGAAATAATTCAATTTTAAAAATCATTCTAGATGATATAATGTACCTGAAATCTCCAAATGAGGAACAAAATGAGATAAAGACTCTTAATTTAGGTTCTACCTAATGGATTTTAAAGGGGGCATGATTAATCATTGGATCATTGAATTTTATAGAGATATAATTCAATTAAGACAATTATTAAAGGCCTAAAATTGGAGGAAAATTTATAGATTCCTTATCCAGAAAACATGTGACTCATTAATTTTGTTGAAATTTCTTTTATGAGAGGCCAATGAATTTGAAATTTTTAGTGTTCAGAGGAAAATCAACGATAAGTAATTTATTATATGGAACCATGTAATCTTCTAGTCATATTGTGGATGATATAAGATCTACCTTTTTTAGGAAATCTTCTACCGCATAAATTTCTAAATTTATCTATATTCTTCATAGTTGTGTAATGTATTAATATAAAACATTATCCGTGGTAACCATTACCTTGGAGGGGTAAAAATATGTGTAATTAGGGAAGGGGGTTTTATATTTTTTTCATTAATATGAAGTAATTTTTTGAATAAAATTGAAATATATTTGCTGTTTATATTCATTCAGTTTGAAAAAGAGTTTTATTATCAAGTATAATTGTATTTGGGTTTTAATTATATTGTCTATTTTTTTGGTATATATTAATTTTATCAATATTCTAGGTTTTGGTTTATATACAGTGGAAACAACTAATTCTTAGTGTTGATATACATGATGAATGATAGTGTGTGTGGGAGTGTAGTGGAATATATTAATTGTATAGATAGAACAGTACCTGATCCCATACTTCTAAAGTCAAAAGTGAATATTCATTGAAATAATCTCACACAAGGAATGAGAGTATACAAAAATGATATATTATAATGGTTTACTCTCACCATATCCATTTAACCAATGTAATGACAGAAAGTGATCATAGGATCTCACATTAATATAATTAGCACAAGAGGATTGGATATGATAAAACTAAGATATCATTTTATTAGGAAATTTCACTCAAACCAGATCATTCATCTCATATTATATTAATCAATCAATTTTCATTTCAAATTTTTTTCATATTTATATTAATTACTATCTTTTGATTCTTTAGTTTGTTTTCAATATCCCCATTTCCTAAATTTATTTAGAAGAGAAAAAATATTATGTGCACTCATATTCAAGAGAGTACATAGGGTTAACCACATGACTACACATAGTTAAAAAAAAATTCCCTCCTAATGTTTTTCATTCTCCAATATCATTCCATGGTGTTGTTGAATTTACTATACAATACCTTGAATGTACATCTCAAGGGGTTTATCCTTTGGTTATGATTCCAATGTTTGATTAAAATTATTTAAATAACAATTATTTATCCACATAATTGTTGGTATATGACCACCATACCATCCACATGTAAATCTATTGTATTATATAAATGGTATTTTAAAATATGTTCTATTGAACTTTGATATATGGTGATATGGGTATGTAATCCAAATGGATAACTTGATAAAAATATACCCAATGGTGTTTAATAAAGGTAGTGACGTCATCACCCCCAAGGGAAATATATATCTCGTTGTATCTTGAATACACATCCATAAATGGGGATGGAAATATGGTTATTTCATAGATCCATAGTTTTTTAATTGAGTATGGGAAATCATAATATTAGTAGTGTAGGTTAAGATAATTAAACTTAATGAAAATATATATTTATAGGATCTATTTTTATATTGGGAAAATATTGGAAATAAATTTTGTGGATTTGATATCCCTATATGAACAAATATCCAGGTTTTTTTATGAAAATATATTTATGTCTCCATTTTAATACGATTCATGAAGTCACTGATCAGTGTAGTTCATGAGTCTAACTCTATTCCCAAAGAAAATTGAATAAGCTCATCGATGATGGTTGAAACACCTACCCATTAAACTGGAGTGGATACTCTATGTTCTTATTCATCATCAATGTTTTCTCTTTAGTCATAGGTTCTATATGTACATCCATTTTTGATCTAGTAAATGAAATGGGGGTATTTTTATTTTTTTCAAAATGATATCCATATTCAAAATGATAGGGTTCATGAGATACAGTAGATCACATTATAACAGGAGTGAATGTATCTATTCCCATTCATTTATTATTATAAGATTCAAATATATTCAATTAAATATCCTCATCTAGGTTGACATAATTTATATCAGATTTTCTTTTATATTAATATGGTTTTTCAAAATGTTGAAATCCATGGAATTAGTAGTGTTCTTTCCCACTGAGAGTGTAATTTACATAAGGGAATCATTTTTTCCAATAAAAAGAGGTATATGTGATTTGATAGATTTTTTTTTATTATATCACATATTACCTAATAACTTCACATATCTTGCTTTTTACCTAAAAATAATTTAATAGGAAATAAAAAAACTACATTGAGTTCACTCCATGGATTCCAAGTTACTATTTTCATAGAATTAAGAGAACCCATTTTAATGGGATTAATTATTACTACAAATTATCTTCCCATTAATATCATTACACATATACTTTTTTATTATTGATAGACAAACAAGGGGATTTATCCCATATAGTAATTTAAAATTATAATTTACATGTACTTTAGGAATCAATAATACGAAGAGGGAAATATAGCATTAATATCATGAAATGTACTTCCTAGTAAGACATTTATTTTTTGGTCATATATTAACACCATGCATTTAGAGTGGAAATATTATTCATAAAACAGTGTACTAAACATGATATTCATAAGGGGCCACTGGTTTCTCTATTTATATACCTAAATAATCAGAGTGAAGGGAGACAAGTTGAGGTTACCATATCATACGAATCAATGTGTCCATATCTGGATGAGCTTAATAAATATTAATAATTTGAGATTGATGGATATTGTGAATGTTAAGCTTGATATTTATATATGTTTTCTAGGTATCTATATATCGAAGCTTCTCTGTGCTCTTCCAGAATTGAAATTACTATTTCACTTTCAATGGAACTAGTCTTCCCATGATATTCCATATCTACGACAACTTAATACAATAAATCTTTATTTTGTAAAAGGTTCTGTATGAGAGATTACCTTGGGTATTCAGAATGATAAGGGTATTCTATGATTAAAATATTAGGTATAATGAATTATAGTTCCTTCAATATTTCATATTTTTATATAAATGTATATGATATATTGCTTATTTTTTCTCATTGGTTTGTGGATTAGGGTCTAATAATGACAATTAAAGTGAGTCATTACCCTGAAAAAATTTGGGGATATTTTTATTGTCATCATGTTTGGATTAAATGAGACTCTTATTCACCAATATTGACTAGACAACTACATATCATCCAGCTAGTTATCTATGTTGATTTAGTGAAAATGAAGAACATATAATTTTGGATGAAATACATATTCCTATTGAGATAATTTGATTGTCTAACTTTATGTTTTTTGAGAATATATGGCCTTAATATAAATATTTTATGATAATAGAGGTACATCATCTCCTCATATTCCTTCACATATTAAATATATAAACTTTCTTGGGAGATTATGTATCGATAATTTAGGTTCATATGAGTCTATATCATTAATAATGGTGTCAATCATGAGGATAAAATTAAATGATCCATCGTGGGAATTGTCAGATTATGGGAATCCCATTTTTTGATCAATTTTAATCCTCAATTCATGTGTTAAAAATTATAAGATGATTTATAGAAGAATATATACTAATAAAGGGATTTTCCAATATTTAATTGTTCAATAGACATTAGTTTCACAGAATCTTAGTATATTTTTATTGTGAAAATTGTATATATGACTTCATAAGTTGAACTAAGGTCAATACTATCTATTTTTGTTGAGCCCCAAGTATAGTGCGTGCATAAAAAACAATTTTTCTAGTCATATTATCATCATAATTTATAAGAAAAACTATTATGTATAAGACGAAACAATTCTGATTCCTCAAGAAGAGTAGTAGAAACTCACAACACCTATGTTGGGAGTTTTCACAACATCAACATCCTAGAGAAAAATAGGGGTATAAATATATTGTGACATCTCAAAATCCTTCACATATTAGACTAAAAAATGAAAAAGATAAGGATAAGGGGTTAGTTAGTTTGAATAAGGAACCTTATATCTAGTCCTAGGATAATTCAAATGTCCAATATTTTTTTCCATCCAAATATCTGGTCCCAACATCTGACTTTGTAGGCCCTGATTATGGTTGAAAAATAAAAAATATTAACTAAAGGAAATGTATTGCGAGTGACTAACCCAATGCCCTTGTAAAAACCCGATTTCAGGGCCTCATAACAGTTTCCCCATACCAGGTTCGCCACATGACCTCAAGAACTTTTCCCCAAACGCTAGAGGCTGCCGACTAGCAGCGAGGGACTTGGTGAGTCGGTGGGGAAACAATGCCCTCATTGGGTAATGTATACAACAGAAGAACAAACATACACAATAGCGGAAACAAGAACAACATATGACAACTGAAACCAAAATTAGAAGCAATGTCTAATATTAAAATGATGTAGTATGGTACATGTGTCTATTGAAAGCAGTAAACAAAACAACGTTCTGAAATACAGTTGAAACCAAATACAAATAGTAAACAGAATCTCTAGCAGCATCGCGAGCCAAAGCCCGGTCTCATGCTCTCCAGCTCCAACTAGCAATCATGTACCTGTGGTGGAAGGGTCACAATCCCAATCAACAACTACAACCATATAATCTGTTTGTGCCAAAAAATAGTACCCAAATAGGGTGTCAGACTAATCTTAGTAGTTAACCACCACAAGATTTATGTCGTACTGTCAGTGAAAAATATAGAAAAAGTAAAGTAAATAAATACAGTAATGAACTTGGAGTACACCAGTACAAATCATACCAATTTCCATTCACATTCATTTAATTAAAAAACCAAGGAATCAATAAAAGCTCGATATTCCAAGGTAAATAAAGTAACACAACAGGTAACTAAAAGACTACATAACCCACAAGCAGTTCAAACCCAAGCTTGTTCTTTGGCTTGGTGGACTTATCACAACCAACTAAACAAAATTCACAATGACTCTTAGTGTGGTTCAAACTATCCGAACCATATAGTCCAGTAATCTTACAAGGAACATGCACTCTGGGAAGCTCTTATGTCAATTCCCATTTGGTCTTACAAAAATACCTACATACTCTATTAGGAATCACTTACATCTATTTCCGCATGTGGTCTTGATACGTGTGTAAACTAAGAAAACTCTTGGGAAGCACAATTTCCAATTCCCATAGTTCTTGTGTATGAAACAAAAACCAAGAGAACCTCTATGGAAGAACTTAATAGTCAATTCCCTCTTTGATCTCCCGAAATAGGTTCTCACATCCCTGAGAAGACCAGTCAAAGGTAGTCAACGGTTAGCAGCCCTATGTAAGTTCAAAAACTACATTGCTAATAGCTACAATTCATCTAGAACATTTAAATAGCAGGAAACACCTGCAAGAAGTAATGACAAGTAAACTAGAAATTGCAATAGGGTTTTCCTCATAAGAAAACGGTGCCAACCGGCGATAAACTGCCAAACAGGAAAAAAACCCATGGGATGATCCTCAAACCTAATACCGAGAATAAATTAGTATCAATTAATTATATGATAAAATGAAATCTAAGGAGGCTAAAGAATAAGATCAAAATCCCAAACCCGGGATACCCGATACATGGGTATCCGACACTTTTGCAACCAAAACTCAAAGACATTCAACGTAGGTCAACAAACCACCTACCTCAATCCTCATAGATCAATATAAGTGAAACACTAAGATTGATTCTCCTTATAACATCGAAGATCTGAGAAAACATCCAATTCACACAACCAATGATAACTTGAAAACGAGGAGGAATCATGAAACAAGGCTAAAGAAAAACCAAAAACCCACCACTGTGATTCTATTGAAACCGATAGTGTTCGATTCGGATAGCCGGTGATGTATCGGTGGCTCGGAATAGATTTGGCCTCCTCAGATGCTCTGGGCGAGATTAGGCAACGAATAAGATGAAAACAGGATTAAGTCGCAACCTCGGTCTGATTAATGAAATAAAAATAAAAGAACACAGTCTGTATTTTTTGAGTACATGGCATGTAACTTAGTTTTACATACTCTGGTTTAAGTGGCCTCCACATCACCCCACATGGCTGCGTGTGTGGCCCAGACACAACCAGTGCACGACCTCACACGGAAGAAAATAACATGTTGTGTACTCAAAAAGTACTCGATGTGTAGTCTAAAAATTTCCAGATTTTTCCCTTTCCCTTAAAAAAGACAAGAAAAGGAAAACATACTTGAAATAATGATATGGGTTCATAAAAACTACCACCATTAAAAAAATTCCTCCATGAATTTCCCTAGCGAAACATAGAAGAATAAACCCTAAATAGCTCCAGCCACTGCGATCGTACATCGGCCTCCTGCTCCTATGTCTCGTCCTGTACTCGCTAGTGCTGCCATAGCACCCATACTAGATGAACAAACCAGCCACAGAGAATTTTCTTACTATGATTGATAATCTAGATAGGATGCTCCTCAAACGACTCATCCGCTTCAAGCTCATCCTCCTCAGGTTGGATGACATGAGACAGGTCTGAAAAGTAATGTCGGAGGTGGGAAAAGTGGAAGACATCGTTCATAGCCCGGTACCTCTTAGGTAACTACAACCGATAGGCAACCGAAAAAACTCTCTCCAAAAATCCAAACGGCCTGACGTTTCATAGTAAATGCTTACCCTAGCTCTGGATCCTCTTGTGTCCCAACCTTGGTGCGACATAATGGAAAAAATGATCCCCGACCTCAAACTCCAGAGGTCATCTCCGTTGATCAGCATAAGAATTTTGTCAAGACTGGGTTGTAGCCATCTACATTCGAATCAACTATATCTGCTCTATGGTATCCTTAACAAGACGAGGTCCCAGCAAAGCTGCTTATCCTGCCTCCAGCCAACATAAAGGTGATCAGCATGGCCTACCGTATAGGGCCTCATAAGGTGCCATCTGAATAGTCGCATGAAAACTGTTTTTGTAGGTGAACTCCACAAGAGGGATATGCTTCTCCCAATAAACGCCAAAGTCCAAAATTCAATATTAGAGCATATCCTCAATCACTTTCATCATGTGCTCAGACTGGCCGTCAGTATGGGGTTGGTATGCTGTGCTCAAAAGTACGTGTGTACCCAAAGCCCTCGGAAGCCCCTGCCAAAACTGAGAAGTAAAGCATGCTTCCCTGTCTGAAACAATGGAGTGTGGAAATCCATGCAGACATACAATCTATCGGATGTAAAGTCGTCCCAGATCATTAACACTGAAGGTCTCCTTGATCGGTAATATGTGAGAAACTTTCATAATTTTATCGAAGACAACCCAACCAGCATCGTTCCCTCGAGGCGACGACAAAAAACCGGTCACGATGTCCATCATGATATCGTTCCACTTCTACTGTGGAATGGGTAACTACTGTAAAATCCATGTTGTTCGCTGATGCTCTGCTTTCACCTGTTGACAAGTCGAGCATCTCATGACAAAACCAGCAACGTCTCTTTTCATACCTGGCCACCAGTACTGGCGATGTATATCACGATACATATTGGTCATGCCAGGATGAACTTCCCAATCTGAGGAATGAAAATCCCACATCATCTCCTCATGTTGTCTATAGGCCCCCATACGCATCCCTGGAAATGGAAGATCTTATCCTCACCCACTGTCCATCCAGGAATAGGGTCCTCTCCTAACACACTCTCCCGCAAGACTAAGCCCTTTGAATCTGATAGCTGCCTCATCTGCACCGGATCAAGTAATGTTTAGGTAATAGCCACAGAAGAGAAAAAGTTATGTCCCTGTCTGTCATGCACCTCCAAGTGAATCTCGAAGAATAGGGCCAAAAGCTGCCACTCGCTCCTGGCATCTTTTACTAACTGTAACTGATTCCTCCTGCTCAGTGCGGCTGCCACAAAATTGCCTTTCCCAGTCATATAGAAAAGCTCAATGTTGAAAGACATTAGGTACATAGCCCACATCTGTTGACTAAAATTTATGTCATGAAATGTGAAGATATACGAGAGGCTCTTGGGGTTAGTATATACAAGAGAATTCTCTCCCAGTATATAGAGTCTCCCAAAATGCAAGGCATGAACAACAACAGCCAGCTCCAGGTCGTGTGAAGGGTAGTTCCTCTCATGTGGCCTCAACTACCGAGACCCGTATGAAATGACCCCACATCCCTGCATAAGCACAGCTCCCAGCCAGATACCTGATGCATCATTGTAAACATTATAGCCCTTTCCTAGTTCTGTAAAGACCAGTATCAGTGCTGACATCATCCTCCCATTCATCTCCTGAAATGCTGACTCACGGGAATCATACCATAAAAAATTCACCCCCTTCTTGGTCAGATCTATCAGTGGTGCTTCTAGGAGTGAAAAGTCCTATATAAACCACCTCTAGTAACCATCCATCCCCAAGAAACTCCATACCTCGAAGTCATTCTTCGTCTTCTTCCATGTAACCACCACCCTCACCTTTTATGGGTCTAATGATACTCCGGTCTCTAAGATGACATGACCCAGTAAGTGAATCTCATCCATCCAAATGTGGAAGTTTTAGAGCATAGCATATAACTGATGCTCTCTCAGTGTACTCAATATGATCTCATTATGGGTAGCATAGTCTTGTTGAGTGTGATAGTACACAAAGATATCATCCATGAAAACCACCCTGAAAAATCCAAATGAGGATGGAAAACATTGTTCATCAGTGCCATGAAGGCTTCTGGCACGTTCGTGGGACCGAACGGCATTACCAAGTACTCGTACAGATCATATCTGCTCTGGATGGCTGTAAGAGGTATATCAGATGGTCTGACGTGTAACTGATGATAGTCGGATCTGAAGTCCATATTTGAGAACACCCTGGTTCCCTATATATAATCAAAAATATCATTAAACCACGACAAAAGATATCGTTTTTTGACCGTCAACTGGTTCAACTTCCGATAGTCCACACACAGCCGTATGGTACCATCCGTCTTCTTCCCCGACAATACCAGGGAATCCCAAGGGGACGTACTGTGTCAGATAAAACCCTTTTCCTACAACTCCTCGAATTGTTTCTTGAGTTCTTTCAACTTAGGCATTTCCATCCTATAGGGAGGTATGGAAACCAGTGCTACTCCTGGCACAAGCTCAATAGAGAAGTCTACCTCTCGCTACGTAGGCAACCTTGAAAAGTCTTCTGGAAAGACATCCAGAAGAAGATCAACTACCAGAGGAAAATTCATCTGAGAAGTCCCTCTGGTCATCCAGATATAAACTAGCAATCTGTGCAGTAACACTTCCCAACCCATGATGCTCTAGTACAACTCTGGTTTCCTGGAAATCCCATTCACACTTGTGAAGAAAAGATCCACCCTCCGGTTATGTGAAACTCACCCTTCAGCGATAGTAGTCGACAAAGGCCTGGAAGGAAACTAACCAGTCCATCCCGAGAATGACATCATAACCTAACTTCTTATGGATATAATGATCCCACAAGAAGTGACACCCACCAACTTCAAGGGGGGACTCTTTGCACTGGTGCACAAAAGAAGTTCCAAGTCTCAAGGGAGTGTCTATTGTTATCATATCATTAAAAGTAAAGAGAGTAAGTCTAAGGCTCTCCACAATGTGCACAGAAACATAGATATGAGATGCTTTGGTATAGAAAAGTGCAGAAGATAAAACTGAGGCTACTAAGATCATACCTCAAACTGTGGATAGTCTAGGATCTTGCTCCCGATGGATCTGCTCAATTGCGAATGTCTGACAAGTACTATGGCCATGTGTAGCAGCTTGATGTTCCTTAGCTGATCCTCCCTGAGCCTGGCCACTGTGTCCACAACCTCTACGTTGTCATGAATGACCTGAATACCTCCAGCCCCCAGTCTGCTGTGGAACTGGTATTCCTGCTCCAGTACAAGGAGTAGAAACTGATCCTCTTTTACTAGCTGCTAGAAGAAGAACCCTGCAAAAACGTTGCAGATTAGCCATATTGCAGCATGCTCAGCACTCCACTAGAACTCTCGGGCACTGAGGCTTCTTATTCCCACACTTTCTACACTGATATAACACCACCTGGTTTCTATAAGTACGATCTCGTCTTCTAGAAGAATTACCTCGCTTCCTCGAGTCACCTCGAGTAGACTCTCAGTGGTGTTTCCTTCTGTTATTATGAAATGAATAAGTAATGGATGATGAACTTACGTGGTCAAAATCTCTAGTCTCCCTCATATTCCATTCAGTGATCATCTCCTGGTTGGAAATTAGGGTAATATATGTCAACTGGAAGACATTCACCTGCGATCTGATCTCTGTTTTTATGCCTTCCTCAAAATTATTTTCCCAAAACAGCTCGTCATTTCCCGGAACGAGAGTGAAATGTTGTAACTCAGTGAAATATGTATCATAAAATGGATATTTAAATATCTATAAATAAAAATATATTAATAATATAATTCCTTCATTTTAGGTATATATACCACAACAATAAAATGAGTGGTTAATGAGTCTTAAGTCTCACAAAAATATAGTTAGACGAGAATACCCCTTAGTAATTGAGTAATTTAAAATCATGATACCATTGAAATAATTATAGAAATTATTTTTTTGGTATCACTAAATTAATGAAATTAAATATGTAGCATTTAATTTGGAAGTATACACACCACACAGAATAATAGAGTGGTGAATATGGCATTTATCTCACGGAAATAAAAGGTGAGATGAAAATACAATACCTCAAGTCTTAACATTCATCATATATGTTAAAACCTCTAGTATAATAAATATATATTAATTATAAATATATCATATAACCATATTTTTATATCTAATAACAAATAGTACTTCTTCTCACTTTTTATTTCAAGTTTATTAATAAAACATGTAAATGATACATTTCTCATAATATCTACTTTGTTTTTTGTATATTTTCTGAGTTATTGTATATTATCCTGTAAAATTGATCATCATTTACTTATTTTAAAATTTTAAAAATTTAAATAATTTATATATATCATATATATTCATTTTATAAATATTTATAATAATATATTAATTATGAAAAATATGAAATGGAATATGTCGTTAGGGAGATAGTAGTCTATATGTATGCATTAACAATGTTTCTGTTTAATTATTTTATTAAAATAACATAATAAATGTAATATAAATTTATATATTTATATAATAATTAAATTACCATTATTATTGAATATAAATCATATATTTTAACTAAACCCATCTTAAATATGTTCCATGTATATTATTAATGAATCACATCAATCTGAGGAGGTGTTTGTCAATAATTACACATACAAGGATATCGTATTTAAAAAAATCAATGGATGGATAGTATATGTAATACATAAATAATAAAGAATAAATATATCATAAATATCACATTTATTATATTAAATTTGAGTTTACATCATAATTCCAAACCATGCGAGATGGTATTGGAAAAAATTAACAACATCGTTTCATGAGGTGATGGTATCCCGTAAACGAATGGTACGTTCGGTACCCATCTGAAGAAAGTGCATGGAGAATCAGGTAAAAACCTTTTAAAAATAGAACATTGAAGAATTAATTTATATTATCTACTAATGGAATAATCAAAATTTAATTTATAGAAAATGAAATAAAACTAATGTTATCGTTGAAGATGCCAACCTCTTCTTTAGGTAACACCTTTTTGGTTTCACTAAAGGACTTCCATGAATCAATTTCATCCTAAAGTGAAGATAAAATGATGAATTGAGGGATTTGGGGATATAATTTTATCAGAATATGGATGATATGAAGGAAATTTTTGGTGTGAATAACAGAGGGGTATGAGTTCCTGTTACAGTCGACGATGATTGACATTCTTGTAAATCATTATTTGGGAATTTCAACCCATGTTTTATGATGAATATCGTGTCTAATAATCGATAAAAATAAATATAATGGATTATATTGTAAATAAATTAATATTAAATGGATTTTGGAAAAATTTTATAGTAATTGGAGATCTTAAGTTCAAGGTTTTTTCCCTTGTTGAGCAAATGTTTCAATTAATAACAATAATTATTTTTAATTACTTTGAATAATATTTTTTTGTAAAAAACAATATTATCTTATTATATATTATAAAATATTATTATTTAAATAATTGAATCTATTTTTCAAAATTACAATAATAGAAGAGGTAGAAATATGTTTTAAATTAACCCCACATGCTAGATTACAAAGAGGTGTTTAAAAGTAAGAATGGAGAAAATTTTGATATGTCATATTTATTCAATTTCAAAGTGAAATTTATTAAAAAATCTTAAATTTGATTAATTTATGTATAATAGTTCTAATTAAACACTAAAAAAATTAAAAATTCATTTTTTACATATACATATATGTAAGGAAAATTTATTTTTGAAATAAATTTTATAATTTTTCACTATTTATCAAAAAATAAAACATCTCAAACAAATAAAAAAAATTAAAACAAAACTAATTTTGATTTTAACATATCACAAATAAATTTTATTTTCATATATAATAGTAATTATAGTTACACAAATTT